>WOGP01002398.1:0-16829 GCA_015342065.1 Leptinotarsa undecemlineata | reverse complement strand
TTACATCATCTGCTCATTAACATTTCCCACTTGCTCGGGGACAAGTGACAGTTTACAGAGAAAAAATTATTCATCTTACATAGGGGGTTTTTTCTATGACGTCATTATTCTAGAGAAATGAAAATTTCTGGTCATTACATCATCTCCTCATTAACATTTTCTACTTATTCGTAATCCAGAATAAGTAAGAGTTCACTGACGTAGATTGCTTTTTTCTGTGACGTCATTATTCTGGGAAACTGAAAATTCTCTGGTCATTACATCATCTCCCCATTAATTTCCATTTGCTCGTAATCGGGGACAAGTGTCAGTTTACAGCGAAAAAAATGATTCACCTAGTGTAAAGGTTTTTTTTCTATGACCCTTTTATTTTGGAGAACTGAAAACTCGGTTTTAATGTAATATACCCTATACCAAAAATGAACCGTTCTCGAAATATCCATTTGGTTACTCAAAAACACTAGATATTCAGCTCTCGAGAGATTGCCCCATAAAATTGTTAAGTTTCATAGAATATATAAATAAGCTATTATTGATTCATCAAAATACTTCATTCCATAGTTTCGTATGAGTAACATGAAATTCTGGTTCTTTTTGTTTGTATCAACTTCGGAGGATGATAGTGTTACATGTAATTTCCATTTTATATCGTAACTTTATTGTATATGGCATTGGGTCTGTATTGTTCCTACGAATGGTATCTATTTCAACTTCATAATGAAAGTTTGTAGTAGAAACAGAATGGGAAAAAGTGATGTTCTTCCCACATTTTTCACATATTCAGATACAAAATAAAAAAAAAAGTTCACCAATTCAGTTTTTGTTGGTTGCTCAATACATTAAAAGTGCACTTCAATTACTCCTAATATCGATTGAAGTTGTTTCAATATAAAATACCACTTAACAAGATATCAAAAATCACAAATTATGATTATAGTTTCACCACTTAAAAAAAGTTGATTTTTTTGAGCTTCAGAATATACTCACTCTGCTTCAAGTACACAATTGAAAGTATACAGAACTATTTTATTTCATATATTAAAAAAATTACAAGGAAAAAATAATATTAAAAAAAAAACACAGATGAAAGATTTTTTATTTCTCGAGTATCTCCTAAGCTGCTTAAGCCATCAAAATCTCTTCAATAGTTTTGTCATCTCTGAGAGGACTCTGCGCCAAGCTGGGCTCACTTTCTAAAAACTGTCGCAGTTCTGATTCCAAATCAATATTACTGACTTCTTGAGAAGTGTTCACATCAGGAACAGACATTCCGAGGGCTTTTCGAATGCCTGGAAGGGGTGCAATATCTCCTGGGGCTACTCTCTTGGCAATTTCAGTGATACTTTCAGTAATATTTTCTGCAATGTGGTGCTCTTCCTCAGACGGAGGAGGGCACTGATTGAGATTAGTTGGTGGAGTTACAGAGAGGCGTTGATATTGGGTTTGTTGGAGTTTCTCTAGCAGTTGGCACATGCTGTCCAGCCTTTGTTGTAGTTCATTTCGCTCTTCAGATACTCTGATCTCTTCGTCCATCTTGTCAAGAAAGTTAACATCGATGCCAAGTTCTAAAAGAAGATTTTATAGGAAATTGAAATGTTCTATCTATAGTTCATTTTCTGGAGAATATACTCAGTTGTTCAAGTCAATGTACTCTTATAAACTGAAAAATATCAATTGAATCATAATGACAGCTTTGAAGCCATCCAATTGAATTATAGTAGGTACTCAGCAGGCAGAAATATTAGATTATCTATAATGGTTGTAAATAATATAACAATCTACCACTAGGGTAATGAAAATTAAAAGCCCAACAACCTTTAAAGAAACATTGAAAACTTTACTCAGTGAGAAACCATACTACTGCGTCGATGACCTTTTTATGAAATTTTTCAAATCGTATTGCTGAAATGGATGAAAGAAGAATTGAATTGAACACTAACTGAACACTCATTGATGCTTCAGTTTTACATTATTTGTAGTCTCTTTTTTACATTAAATGAATGAACGAATATTTTCCAGTTATAATTATATCATCTAGTATCGACTGGACAAGTAGGAATAAATTGAAAAAAAACAAACCTTGCAAACTTTTTAACTCCTCAACATTAACTTTAACAGCATCAATTGGCTTCACTTCCAACATTGTTTTCACTGCAACTTCCTCCTCCCGCAAATTCTTGTTTTCTTCTAGTATTTTTTTAGTTTTCGAATGATCACCTCCCGTCAACAAATCCAGTAAAGAATCTACCAAATGAGTTGCATAATCTGAATCTTTCACAAAATCTTGCACACTTTCAGCATATTGGACTGCCGAGTCTGATCCATAGGTTTGGTATACCAAATCACTCTCTTCTTTACTGAAAGAAAAAACACCATCAATTCTTCAGCAATTCATTATAAAAAATTTAAATTGGTAGTACTTATTTAGTTCTTGTGTGTGGTCACCCACATGTATGTCAGGGTGAGAATAATAATGATAATAATCATTGTGGGATCTTTCAGTTGGTGGGTTACCTGAATAAGAAGGTCAATTTGTTGGCAATCATTATTGTACTTGATTGAATCTGTGAAAAGAAATGTAAAAAGGTTGCACCTGCCTAGTTGAATAACTGGGGACAATGAGTATCAGCTCAGGGCTGATACTCATTCTGTTGATAATTTTAAGAAGTATATCTTGAAAATGTGTTGAACAGCCTCAAGTTTCACTTTATGTATCATGAGGGAACCGAACTGTGAAACTGTGGAACCATTGAAAAATAAACAGATTTAATAGCAGTGACGTTAATAAAATTGTGGGTGGTTCTTTTTATGAAGCCAAGCATCTTCATGGATTTTTGAATTACAGCGGAAATGTGTGACTTATGGCAAAGTGTGGAGTGTAGAATCACACCTAGATCTCTGTGATTGGGTGATGTGTTTAATAAAAGGGAAGAATATAGATTTGGAGGCGATCAAACATATACCAGTTAGATAGGCAATCTATATTGTTTTGTTGAATGAATGTATTAGCCTTACTTTCATGGAACCAACGAATTGGATCATTAATGAAAAGGTTAAACAACAGTGGTCCCAAATGAGACCCTTGTGAAACACCCGATGTAACTACGATGGTATGAGAATAGTAATGATTAACCCTTTCTTTCCATAAGATATCCTTTGAGCCAAGGCAATATTAACCATCAACGCTATATGAACAAATTTTATGAATCAAGAGATCATGATTAACTTTTTCGAAGGCTTAATGATGATTATTAGAAAATATAGAGACCTGGTGAATGAAATGTACAAAGCATGATGAGCAAACGACAGAGTTTTAGAAATATAATTTTGTATTACATAAAATATGTACCAGTTCCTACCTGAGATTTGAGAAAGCAGAATCATAACTTGGTGCATATGATCCAAAAGCTCCATAATATAATGGTTTCACAGGCTTAGCAATATTGCGGCGATCTTCACGAAATCCTTGAAGTTGACTGGAGCCTTCGGTGAGCTTACCACAGAGTTGACCCAGAAGTACGGGACGTTTTTTAGTTCCAGGAATAACTCCATCTCCACCAACAAGTATGTTTAGATGTGTGGTGCCGTCTTTTCTCTGTTTTAAAAAACCCAAAGATGAACCACCTCTCTTCATCACTGCAAATAAAATGAATCCGTATCAATGATCATGTTGTTGACACTAACTTGTTCTTGTTCTCCATTGCAAGCAGACCTTTGCTATGTTAATAAAATGAAAATATAGTAATCAGGTAATTAGGTTGTTTTAAAAGTTTGGTCTGTTTTGATGTCATGTGTTTTTGTAGAGTCATATCTCGGTAAACATGTGTCGCAGTATATACTGATTGAAAGATAATTTTGTTAACGAACTATTATAAAACTCACCGTACTATGGCTTAGAAGAGTTTTTCACGGATAATTATGAATAGCATTTTCAGTGTTATGTTACCAAGGTGGTCCCAGAATTACCCAGCCTGACCTAGAGATGGCGGTAGTTGTTTGAAAAATATTACGGTATTAGAAAGTACACGGGAATTTGTGAAAATGAAGAAAATTGGTCATTATGTGGTACTATACTTTTATTGGAAGCGGTGCTTCTTTGTTTACAACAGAAAAACATTGGGATGCAGAGTATAAGCGAGGCTGTACGAGCTGCCAAACCGAGAAGAAACTGTGAAGAAAATCCACAAAGCGGTACTGAATGATTGACAACTGAAAGTGCGCGAGCTAGCAGACTTAGTAGGCATTTCAAAAAGTGTGGTACATCTTATATTATCTGAAAATTTGGACATGAGAAAGTTGCGTGCAAGAGTGCTGCGTTTGTTTGCTCACGCTCGAGTAAAAACAGTACTCTTGAAGATGTTTCAATTGAGTTTTTATCGAAGTTTTACAGCAATAAAGCAGAATTATTGCGTCGTTTCATAACCACGAATGAAATATGGGTTTATCACTTTACACCTGAGACAAAAGAACAATCAAATCAGTGGACTCAAAAGGGACAACCGGCTCCAAAGAAGGGGAAGACCGTTTCATCTGCAGGCAAGGTCATAGCATCGGTTTTTTGAGATGCACGTGGGATAATTTTCATTGATTATCTTTAAAAAGGTATAACTATCAACGGCGAGTATTATGCTAAATTACTGCAACGTTTGAGTGAAGACATAAGGCTAAAACGGCCACATTTGGCTAAGAAAAACGTGTTGTTTCTTCAGAACAATTCGCCAGCTCACAAATCCATTATCGCAATGACCAAAATTAACGAAATAAAGTTAGAATTGCTACCTCATGCACTATTCCCCAGATGAAACCCCGTGAATTATTTTCTGTTTCCAAACTTTGAAAAATGGCTCAGTGGTCAAAGATTTTCCAATTATGAAGAAGTAATGTTGGCACTCAATGACTAGGAGTGAGGAGTAAAACAATTCTTATAATGAAAACGGTATCAAACTTATTAAACGTATAGTAGTGGTATATAGAGCTGCAAGGAGATATGTTGAAAAATTAATATTTTTTTTTATTTTTGTGTCTTTTTTTGTTGGGCTGTGTACTTCTGGGACCCCTTCGTACATTCGGACCAAGTATTTTTTGTGTTTATGTTTATTCTATACTTCTTTTAATTTTGACTTACTGAGTTTTGCTTTAGCTTGCCGAGCAGCAATCTGCGATTTAGATAAAATTTCTTCGGGAGTTAGGGTATCGGGAATCGATTCAAATTTGGTGGCTGGCATTTTACGCTTGGACTCATGTACATGGTCAGTTTCTTCTGGATCGTCATGGTGCTTCACAGCTCTTAACTCAGGTGTTATCTCAAATCCAACATCCTCACTGGTAATATCTGGAACCAGATTCAGCATCCATCCCAATTTTTCGGGGACCATAATCTTGAGACCAGCTTGAAGCATTTTTTTACTGGCTTTATAGTACACAGTTTCGACATGATTATATTTCATGGCATTATTGCAAATCAATTTGAAATCGTTCACAAATTCCTAAAATGAAAGAAAAAAATAATAGAAACTGCAGTGTATTTACATTTCATCATTCCTGATTTTCGTATTTGACAACATGTGATTCACATTAAAAGATTCAATATAAAAAAAAAAACGCGTCTCGGGACGCCCGACAGAAGTAATGACTTAAACTAATCTAAGTTGAACTATTTATTATTGAAATTGTTTACTATTGTTTATTAATTAAATATTATGTATATTAATATGATAATATAAGGAAAGGTTATTTATTAATAATTTTTTTATTATTTTGTAGGGTTAAATAATGATACTTATAATGTACATACACAAAATTAGTATCATCATTTTTAAACCGCGTTCCAGGTTTTTATAATACTGTCAAGAGTATATGTCTATCGCACACTAAACACTGATCGTCTGTCCGACGAGAGAGGAGGAGCCTGCCTTCCACTGACGTATTCGTGACAGAAAGGAAAGCCAGACAAACTGGTGCCGTTAGGCCGTTCAGTAATACACGTGAAATAAGAGAATAAACAGAAAAATTCCAAAAATCAACGGATTTCAAACTCAAAAAATAATGACACTGAAAACCTTGGACGCAAAAAGCCTTAACCATTTTGTCAGTGTCTTGCGTGTTCAGCGATTTCCTTAAGTGAAAAACGGAATCAGGCACTCAAAAATACTTGAAATCTTCGAATCACTATCAGAGAAGTTGCTGAAGATGTTGGCATATCTTTTGACTCATGCCATGCATTTTTTCATACATTTTGAGCATAAATCGTGTGGCAGCCAAGTTCGTTCCAAAGTTGACGAATTTTGATCAAAGAAACCGTCGCATGAGCTTAGCTCAAGCGACGGTCAACGACGACCTAGATTTCCTTAAAAAGGTCATAACTGGTGAAAAATCATGGGTATATGGTTATGAGATCGAAACCAATGTCAAGGTTTTGCTCACTGTTTCATTTGATTACCATAGCGAAGGGCATCAGGAGTTCTTGCCACATCGTCGTACAGTCAAAAAGAAGTATTATCTTGACGTAAAGCGCCGCATGCGAGGAGCAATTAGAAGAAAACTTCCGGTGTTGTGGAAAAACCATTCACGGCTTTTGCATCACGATTATGCACCTGCTCTTTTGTCATTGCTTATTCGTAATTTTTCGGCCAAAAACAATACCATAAGCATGGTTCAGCCACTGTATTCACCAGATTTGCCCCCCTGCAACTTTTTTCTGTTCCCAAGATTGAAGAGACCCATGAAAGGACGGCGTTTTGCGACGATTGAGGGTATAAAACCCGAATTTTTGAGAGAGCTCACGGACATACCAACTGCTTCAATGATTGAAAGAAACGCTGGCACAAGCATGTATCTGAAGGGGACTATTTTGAAGGCGATAAAATTGAAATTACTGAATAATAATTTTTTTTTTGAGAAAAATGGTAATTTACCTTATTTTTTGAACAGGCAGCGTACATAAAACTTAATGAAATATTAATAATATTGAAAATAATAAAAATAATCGGACTGAAATATTCCGTTGTGTTAAAACAAAAGCAATGTCAAAAAAACCAAAAATTAATGCTAATTTATAAAGAAAACAAATTATGGTAACCTGAAATGATAATGTGTTAAACTATAAGTGAAATATAAATTAAATACAAATAATAAAAGAGCGATTAATGATGAAAAAATGCAAAAAAATCAAAATCAGAAAAAAATTCAGATCAAGTTACTTCACTATTTTTCAATTGCACACAATCTTCTTCGGATGATGACTGGCCTGATAGTTGAGGCAATTTAAAGATCAGTTGATGAGTTCTCCTCTCCCCATCTTCTCTCACTTTCCAGTTCAGTGCAATACATAGTGTTTTCCCGATTGATTAGAGGTTTCCATATGTTGCAAATCTCAACCCCAGCCTGAGTCAATTATAAAATTGTAGACAACTTCTTTGAACTTACCATTGAACCAGTGTTTCTCCATGTGGATGATTTTAGCTTTGAAGTATTTGATGTTATGTTGATGAGTCCAAACATGCTTGGCTATACCTGATTTGCTGGTTTCTCTTGGCAAACTCACATGGTATATGTTAAATGGAATTCTTGGAATCGCAGTTCGCGTTTGATAGTTTAATTTTTGTGGGGTTGCTACGGATAGAGCTGCTGGATCTGATGTTGAACTTTGACCCAAATCTTCTTATCCCCTTCTGACTGAATGGAGGGGATAGTCCTGGTTGTGACAGCTTCTCTTCCTTGCGAGGCTCTCGCTGTCTTCTAGCCAAAGTCTGTTTCACCAGATTTTTGGAGTAGCCATTCTGCTGAAGTTATTTTCTGATATGGCTTAGTTCCTTGTCAAAACATTCTGAGATCTGAATAAGTTACTACAAAAAGCTGGTGAAACATCTTTCGCTAGAAGTCAGCAAAGGCCATCACAACTAGTGTTATCCCTTACCCAAATCGCGTGACTTCTCAATCATAATTTCTCTCTGAACAACAATTCCCGAAAGTGGTGACCCCGACGTGATCTTGTGAAGCAAGTGAATTGTTCCAGAGTTGTGATAAATAATTCGAAGATACTACAGCGAAAATGCCTAATACACCTGAGGACAAAACATCGATCAAGATGTCCGGAGAAGCACGCGTGAGCCATAAACTACCAGCTTTCCTACAGGCCGATCCCGAACTATGGTTCTGTTTAGTGGAACAGTATTTCGCATTCTTGGAAATTACGGACGAAGTAAGTAAGTTTCGATGCGTAATACAGTCGTTAGATCCGCGAGTGATAATGGAAGTGCGCGATATGGTTGTAGACGTACCCGCGATAAATCCATATGAGAAGCTGAAAACTGAGCTAATCAAACGCTTGAGTTCATCACAGGAAGAAAAGACGCGGCGTCTCCTCGAGAGAGAAGAAAGGGGAGACAGAAAACCATCTCGGTTCCTTCGCCATCTTCGGGGACTCGCAGGTACAGCCGTTGCAGATATGATATTGCGTACCCTCTGGTTCAGTCAACTTCCGGCTAACGTGCAAGCGATTTTAGTAGCACAGAAGACACTGACCTTGGAGAGATTGGCAGACCTCGCTGACAGTAAATATTCTTCAGTCCCGGTTCGTCACGGCACCCCGTCCGAATAATTAAATAAAAAATAAACGCTAACACTAACGGAGGCCAACTGGAGGCTAGCCTCCTCTAACGCTATAATTTCTGCAACTGAAATTACAAATCGGGACGTATGTCGCTGGTTGGATCGGTCTCGCGGAGCCTGTGTTTTTTAAAGCGGTCGGAGGCTTGGCTCCCTTGCAACGTATGACATTTATTATTTCGGGTTGATGGTTTATTCGTTCATGGGCGGAGCCTTTGAGTTTTGTTGATGCAGGATACAGTGTGGTACGTACTACGTAGTGAGTGATAATGTTTATTCGGGCATATTATGGATTTATATTAAAAATCAATGAAAAAGTAATGATACCCAAGCATTTTCAGAAAAAAAATAGTCATAATTATTTGTCAATATCTTTTAATTCATTGCGATGAATAGCCTCAAATTTTATGGGGAGGCTAAGCCTCTCTTGCCTCCTCTGACGAGCCGCCGCTGAAAACAAAAATCATGAAACAATTCCATCCATCGGCTTTCACTCTGACATTCAATATTATTCAAATTCACAGCAGTTTTATGGCTATAATAATTTTTAGTTGCCACAATGTGTCATATCGAAGATAAACTGGTTGTGACCTGTGAAGATGCTAAAGAGAAAAAAAAGTTGTATGAGAAGATGGGAGATTGTGCCTGCGCCCTAAAAAACTTCACTAAGGCCGTAGAATATTACAAACTGATGTTGAAATATGCCGAAAAGTGTGGTATTGGCGGAAAAGAACTTGGTTCGTGCTATTATAGGTGAGGTACTTATCTAGAAAATGTGTTAAAGACGCTGCCATGCAGCCTCTATAACAGCTACTAAAAGCGTCTTGGCACCGAATTTGTATGCTTCCCATAATTTTTGAATATTTATCTCAGCCTGGCTGAAACCTACAAGGACAACAACCAGTTTTCCGAGGCTGAGGAGTATTTCGAAAGGGAGTATTCCCTTTGTGAAAACTTGAAGGACAATCTGAACACCCTGAGCAGGATAGCTGACACGAAAGAAGCCGCAGGAGCGCCAGTAGAAGATGTAAAAAAGGTGTACGAGAGGGCGTTTAAAAATTGCCGGAGCAGCGGAAACTTGAAAGAGGAACGCCGAATGTTGACAAGGTAGGGTTAGGTTTCAGGTACTTCGCGGTGTGTACGGCAATGCACGACTTCTCAAGCTCGTGACAGTAGTTGTTTAAGATAAATACTATGAAATAAAAACCAAAAATATATGTTTCTATGTTCTCCAGTATTACCAAAAAATATTTTTTCGGCAACCGCCTGGGAAGTACTCGCTTCTAAAACTAAATAGTTACCGAACGTCGGCAGTTCCTTTATATGGCATGGGTGGCCAGGTGTAATTTTTTCAAAATTACTTTTATTTCTCATAAACCTACACTGATTTTTTTCATTACTATTAAAGAGTACATTAGTTTTTTATTTAGTTGTTCGAAATGACGTCATATAGGCCAGTCTTTCTCAAAGTGGGCGGTAACGCACCCTTGTGGGCGCTGGAGGCCTTTAGGGGGGCAGTAAAGGGCACAGAGAGGTTTGGGGGCGTTGAAGCGGTTAAGGGGGGCTTTTAACACAAACTTTACCGCTTCTTCACGCTTAACGCGCGTTTCCTCGTGTAGCGCCATCTAGGGGACTAGACAGTAACTATTTCCTCTCCGATAGTTGTCAAACTGTGCAATAGAAGGCGGTAAGCTTCGATGGGAAGCGAGAAGTTTCTAGTCTCCATTCTCGGAAGTACCAGGTCCGCCCGCTGCCTTATATAAAACGGCGCATGCCTTCCAGCCAGTAATGTAATTCGACGATATTACGAAAACAAAGTTATGTCGGAAGCAAAAAAGAAGAAACGGCAGTATAGCGCGGAATATATAATACATGGATTTATTGAAAATCCCACAAGTCCATCTTCGCCTATGTACCTTCTTTGTCAAAAACATTTTCGAATGAAGTGATGAAGCTCTCAAGGCAACAAGATCATTTGAATAAAATGCATTCAGATAAAAAAAGACATGTGTGACTTATTTTCAAGAACTGGAAAAGAAACACTCAGCTCAACCGTGTCAAAACTCGATTTTTCAATTTGACTCTGTAATAGAGTTCTTGGAAAACAAAGACAAAGAATGCACGACAACCTCATCAATTCAAAGAATGATATTGCGTACTTTACAGACCTGTATAAATTATTTAATGATGTCGTTTTCCAACTTCAATGTGTGTAACAGGGATTATTTTTGCTTTGCAAGATTTAACAAATAAATTTTATCCCGAAGGGATGTCAGCTTGGTGTGCCGGCATCGAAATTCACAGAATAAAGTTTGAAATAAAAAACGAAAGGTCAAATGAAAAGGAAAACAACAAAAACCTTATTAGTCGCCAATGCTGAATTGCGAATAATTATTTCGCAGACGATTAACTAGTGCCATCTGGCGATAAATAGCACAGGTTACTTTCCTATGCTACAAGTGACGACTTGAATTTGATTAAAACAGAAAATGTCATTGCTGCTTTCGTAGCGAAATTGCTCTTATACAAGAATAATATCGGCAGACGTGAGTTTCGCAATTTCCCTAATTTGTCAGCAGTATTCTTCAACAACGACGACTTGCTTGTTTACTGCCAACATTTGGAGAACCTCCACAGTGATTTCGCAGAACGATTTCAGGACATTTTAAAATTAGAAATACCGGACTGTTATTTTTGACAAAATAAGTTTGAGAACCTCCGGTATAGACTATGTTGCTTTCAAAAGCCCGCTTGATTGTTGGAAATAATTTCGCAAGTATCGATATGAACCGTCATTCATTCTGCAAGAATTTTCTCGGAATCTTTTATTGTAGCTATAACTATAAATGTTTTGTGATTCAATGAAACTCATTTCTCCCTTTCTTTATTATTTATTTCCATGAAGAATCGATTGAGATGTTTTTTTTGACACGTAGGATGATCAGCTACTTGCGACGAGTTGGTAGCCACTCTGATGCTTTCGAGTCCGAAAAATATCTCAATTCGCTGGAGGAACCTGATGGCGACGAATCTTCGTCTTCCGGTAGTGAAAGTGATCAGTCCGATATGAAAAGCGAGATTGGATATGATCTAGATTTGGATGATATCACAGGTCAGTAGGATGTTGTGCAAAAAAATATTCCAGCGTAGATAGTTAGTTCATTCCTTATGAATATGAAGCAAGAACTTTGTTTGATAATAATGCCCCCCCTTTTATTTTTTGAACGGGTCAGCTCAAAAATTTAAATTTGGGATAATGAAGTCAAGTCGCCATCTTGAAAGTTTCATTTGTCAATTCCACTTCAAAATAAATTATTCATGTATTAATTTCATTATCCTAAATTTCAATTTTTTGAGTTGAGTTGACCCGTTCAAAAAATAAAACGGGGGGACATTAAAGAAATGTACTGTACACACTTTGAACAAATTATCATTACACACGCGCTATCAGTATCAACGTATGTGTACAGAGCCATTGATCTTACTGTATGGGAGAAAAAATGTCTGTAACGTGTTGAGCAGCCAAAACTTTACCATCAAAGTTTTGTTGACTTCTCCCCTTTCCAGACAACAGCGAGGACTCGGATTTCGAACAGAAATCCGCCACCGAGACTTTCACATCCGTGGGCAAAAGAAAGCACCGAAATTTCGTCGTGAAGAAGAACGCCAAAGGTGAATCCCAGCTCCACGTGGCGTGCATCAACGGAAAAATCCCCGTCGTTCGCCACCTGCTCGAGCAAGGCCATCCGGTAAACGTGCGCGACAATTCCGGTTGGCTACCCTTGCACGAGGCCTGCAACCACGGCTTTACGGAAATCGTAGGGATGTTGCTAGATAAAGGAGCAGCTATTAATGACCGAGGCGGCACCCAGTGCGAAGGTACGTCTGAAAATGCACGTGAATAGTTTTCTAGATTTCGGTTGTTATACATGATGAATAGGAGGGGTCCTAGGACTGTTCCTTGCGGCACACTTTTTTCTAAACCATTGTATTTAGGTATAACACCAATCTACGACGCTGCCAACAACGGCCACGTGCGGGTCGTGAAGCTCCTGCTAGACCGAGGGGCTTCTGCCATCGTGAAGACCGACAACGGCGATACTCCTTTGAACGTGCTGAAAATGTGGCACCGCAAGAACCCGTTCGCCGGCGAAGATTTGGAGCTTTACAATGGAATCGTCAAGAGGATGTCGGAAGCGATGGAGAAAGTCGGAGAGAAAGTTGATGAGGTGGATTTTAGTTTCGTGGATTCTCCGGAACCGATGGATATTCGTGTCGGTGAGGACCGTTCGGATCATGGTGAGATGGAGGTGGAAGCATTTGATGCTGGTGAGTGTTGTGGAACAAGATATCAAGACATTTTTTTAGATTTTATTTTATTTTCCAACATTTTCAGTAACCCGCCCAAATAGTACTCGGCGTTTTTCTCTAAAACCTGCGCCACGTTGGAGCAAAAAATTTCCTTTGAACCAAGAAACCCGGCTAGACATTTTTATTATCTAATGTGAATAAATAAATTTCCCTCCGGAAATGATTGACTATACTATAACAATTTTCAATTGAAGGTGATTCGTTAAAAATTGTTATAGTAGGTGGAGCTACGTGGTGTCAATGGTAAAACTGATTACATTTTCTTATCCCTAGTACAGTACTTCAAAAAAACAGAAAAATTTACAAAATAATTATTCCGTTCCTTTTATATAGAAAGAGAACTACAAAGCAAAGAAATAATTACCTATGTTATGCTTATGAAGTTTCAGAATCCATTGACTCGTCCGAAGAGGAATCCCTAGTCACACTTGATATGTCCTCCTAAAAGGTTAGTAGGGTTTGGGTGCTCGTAGTCCAGCCGGGTACGCTGGACGACGCTCCACAACCCGTGTCCGTTGGTGATTACGGGGGCGTGTTCGGCAACGCCGACATCGTCGTTCACCTCTCACACCTTTCCTTGACGTCGAGACGACCGGCAAGCCTCCCAGACCTGAGCCCCAGGAATTTTGGGACTCAGCTCATGCCTGAGCTCGACGGGAGGTTGTTTGATTGCTCCGGTTAGTTCGTTGTATCTTTCAACCCGGTCCAGCAACTGACTCCTTTGGTTTTGGCTGAAAATCGTCGATTTGGTACACTGGCCCCGCCATGAAGCCACCCCCAAACCTGTCTTGGCTTCAGGCTGACCCCCTGGCCTTCCTCCACCCCATAGCGCGCTTCGGCGCGCAACTCGCCCTACACCTCCCCAGAACCGGTAAGGGCTCCCATTGGGGGGCATCTCGACGCCTGGCGTCGGACGTGCAGCATGTCGTAGTTTCCTACGACGTTCCTTCCATGCTTTCGAAACATCTGGTGTTTCGAAAGTCCTGTCCGATTCGGCACGAACTCGTTGTTGTGGTCAACAATGGCCTTGTTAACTCGAAATTCGTAAGTGGTACAGGATGACTGTACACCTTATACATCGTTGTACACCTGTTCTCTGTTTCGCCAATCTCGGCATTTCATGTTTTCTCGTCGCACTTAGCATAGCGCGGAGCCCTAATTGGGGTGCGCTTTGTGCCTGTGCGTTTCTCTTTGTCACGGGTAACGTCTCCTGACGTTCCCTGACATTTCTTTCCTCCTGGAAAGTCTTCTCATTTCCCTCCTGGAAAATGCTGTTTCGTTGGCTTTGCGGAGTTTCAAATTCCCTAATTCGATTCAATACAGATTGAATTTCCGATTGTTTTTCGCGATTTGAGGACGCAGTCCTTAGTGTCATTTCGCTTTCTCTATCTAATCGACTTACAGTTGAGCCGAAAATGCCACGGTTTTGTCGCTCTGCGACCACGGAAGAGGTACTTGTGTCCTCGTTATCGAAAAGATTTCGGTTAGCATGAGACCACCTCAGACTAGCTGTCTCAGCTGAAGTTCTCGGAATACTGTGTCCGGTGAACACAGATTCCTAAGCCTAATGACTAGGTCAACTAATCATCTCACAATAAAGTGAGAATGTGATGAAAATCTATTATAATGTATTTTGAAAAACATGTATCGGCCAACTCTATCTTATATTTAAAGTTGATAAATATAACAGTCTATTTGATAAATATAATAAAATATATTTAATAAATACAAAACAAAGTCACCTTCACAAGAAACAGAACACACTACGCCTATGCAGATAAGGACGCTTGATAATGAAGGAACCGAATGACTAGTTATGGCATTTTAGGACGCAAATATAATAAACCTACGAAGTGTTGATCAGTTTACCGATGTTTCAAAGTATTTAACGTACTGGTTCACCTATTCGCTCGTACATCCTATCGATATGCAGAAGCTATATTGTTACGGGGGTAAATTTTATGGAAACATATTACAATGGCGATGCATATACAATAAAAATGATCCCACTAAGAATTTAGTTCTAACATTCAACATTGTTGCCGTTAGCTCTCAGTTCAATTTGTATATGAGTTACCTTTAATTGAAAATTGTTATACTATAACAATCGAAACGTCGTGAAGTAAGTTGGTTTGGAATCTTTTAATTTTTAATTTTCATTTCTTGTTGATAATTTTTTAATTTTCTGTTAAATTGTTATTTTTCAGCTATTCTTTCAAATTTCTTACAGATTCTTTCGGGGATTTTAAATCAATTTATATCATATTCTTTAGACTATGGAAGTCTGAAATGCACCATGAAACATTGTCAGCCCACTTCAACCAAACTAATACTTCACTAACTTCACTAGCTTCTGTTAATTCCTTTTCCATATTCTCTGTTTCACTATCACTGGCATCATTTAAATCAATAATGAATTTATTTTCACCATTAATATGGAAGTTTCCAATCTCCATATAGTCTTTTTCAACTAAAATTACATTTTTAATACTTTTCTGTCAGTCTTTTTCGGTAATACTAGATAATTCTTCTTTAATTAGGTCTATTACCTTATTATCAAATTTTGGAAAATAATTTTTACGCCTGATGATTTGTTTCAATTTTCCCCAAATCAACTCGATGGAATTGAAAACACCAAAATAGGGGGGAAGCAATACTCGCAAGGGCATACACTTTTTCAAATGTTTTTGTCTGTAAAACTTCAAGTAGTTGGTTTTTTGTATGACTATCTTCAAAATACAAATCTTTATCCAATGAAAAACTCTGTAATTCATCTTTCCTCGAATTTTCATTCGGTACTTTGATGAGCTGTCGCAAATAATAGAAAGCGTTGTCAAGATCTATTACACTATTCGCATGCAAATTTGGGATCAATGTGTTTTCAAACCATTCTTCGAAAATATTAGCTACCATGTTCTTATGACAGTCAACATTGCAGTCCTCAAGTGTTTTTTTCATATAATTTCAAAGAATTCGGAACCCATCCTTTACTTCCTCCTCAATGCCAAATGATTAGTCGCGATCCTGTGTTTGCAGGTATGTTATGTATAGGTACACATTTTCGAAACTCTTTGCTTTTGTAACAGTCGTATATTGTTTTTTCAATTATTTTATCAGATGAACATCTAAAGGTTTTGGTAATCCTGTATTACATCTCGTCTTGCGTCCATACATTCGTTTTTGAACAAGAACAAGAAACAAGAAATATTTAAAAAAGTTAAATTATTTGCCTTGTAATACCATGAATTATATTGATCTAGCGAACGGCTGTAATGCCCACTTCCTGAATTCTTTGCATTTTACTAGCAAAAAAATTCATGTAATTAGGTAAATATCACAACAACTAGGTGCCAACATCAATATTTTTGTATCCAATCAGTGAAGAAGAAATTATTCAGGGAAGCAGAAAACTTAAAAAAAACTAAGTAGCGGTACTGATAGTTTTCCACCTAAATTACTGAAAAAGTGTGCTCGTTCACTTTCCACCGTACTTTGTCATATTTTCAATACTTGTTAAGAGACAGAAATATTTCCAGATCTAATGAAGATGGAAATAGTGTTACCACTTTATAAAAAGGGAGAACAGAACGATATGGGTAATTATAGGCCAATCAGTTTGTTGACAGCTTTTTCTAAATTATTCGAAGTGATCATTTCTACTAGAATTATTGATTTCTTCAATGCCTATAATTTGTTCAATTATTTCCAACACGGTTTTCTCAAAGGAAAAAATACAGAAACAGCATTGTTTGGATTGAAGGGGTTATATTTTTAGGAGTGATTAATTTTTGGGAAAGAAAGTTTTTGGCTTTCTACTACTCCATCTTGATACAAAAAAAGGATAAGGGAAT
>WOGP01002397.1:0-16829 GCA_015342065.1 Leptinotarsa undecemlineata | reverse complement strand
AAAGAACGCAATGTCTAAATTACCTCATACATACCTCATTTATCAAATTTTCTGTTTCTGTTCAAATTTCTGTTTCTTGGTCCATTCTGTCCCCGTATTTTTTCCTCGACTTTTCAGATGAACTAAGCTCGGTGATATCTTGATCCAATAACTTCATTGTTCGATGTGGTTGTCGTATTTCTGGATACAAGTTTGGAGTCATTTTCGATGTCCTGTTTCTATCGTATTTGTAATAAATTTGTATCATATTTATCTTTTCTTCATTCGTGAATGCCATTTTTTGCCAAAAAATTCAATATTTTGTACAATAACAAAATGTTATTGAGTGTAACAAATTGAAAGTCAAATTTAGGAACATCAAAGTCAAAGCCTATTATGATAAGAATTAATTTTTTCAATATCTCCAATTTTTCTGAAAAATATAATAACTTATGATACATCATTGAAAAGGTACCATTTGGTTCTATTCAAAATAGAAAGAACCCAATGTAGCGCCCATAAGAAAAAATAAAGACGTCTGATAGGAAATATGAAAACATCATTGGATATAGCAGGGAAAAAGTGGCAATGTGGAAGTGCAATTTATTTTCGAATCCTTCGAAAAAGTGGCAATGTGGAAGTGCAATTTATTTTCGAATCCTTCGAAAAATAAAGCCAAAAAAATAAATAAAAACCATTTTCTGAAATTTCTGTTTTTTCGAGATATATCCGTATATACTAAGAATTTCAGAACTTCAGGTGAATGCGCAACTTTGCCATAATTTAACCATCTTCGTATCTCTCGTAGTTTCCGAGATCCCAATGGTGAGGATCGAATTTGAAACACCCTTTATACGACGGCACAGGAGAATAAATATTTGTTCAGAGATGGAGCTACAAGAACACATGACAACGAAATAAACAAAACTCTTAAAACAACCTACATTCTTCGTCAGTAGCACATTTTAGTCTATATTTTTCAGTTTACGTAGCAAAGATAGTTAGCATTTCGTCCGGAGTATTGACATTTGCGGTTGCAGTATCAGTTCGAGCGCCGACATCCGGTATCTAGATCTAAAAATGCATCTCGACCGCAATTTTGGCGCTATTATTCGGGAAAGCGGTTCCCCGCCAAGTTCGTGTCAGGAACGATATCGAAGCCATTAAGTGTGCCAAGCCAACATATCGCAGCCAGCCGTGACGAGCTGGGAGGCTGCAGCCATACGCTGCGACGCTGTTACGTGTGACCGTATAAATGTATAGTAATGACGACGGGCGTCGGCACGGCTTGACTTCCATCTGGTGCATACAGGGTGATTTGACGACGCGAAATCGAATGGTGATTAGTAGGAAGTTCCAAGAGGAGATAGATATGTCGAACGCGCAGATGGTTACAATAGCTCCCTTTGGAAATAGTCATGATTTGCATGTGGGTTCAATCAAGTGTGAATTCCGCTGTGAATTTCGGCCTTCTCTTCCCATCTATGAGAAGAGAATATGATTTTATTCACACTTTAGAGCAGGGTCGGAAAGTAGTTTTAGGTGGGGTCCGGATACTGTGGAAAAATTTTAACGAGGTCCAGAAAAAATTATTGATAATAATTAAGTGCTACCTATGTATTATTTTGTTTTCAAATCGAATTCTGAATTATAAAACACAAGACCTCTATTTAATGTCATTAAACTACTTAGCTGATTAACGGAAAAACAGATTTTAAACAGATTTAAACAGATACATAGACGGTCTTGAGCCAATTGTTTTATAGTTTGGTTTTCGAGAGGAACAGAAAATTCGAAGTGTGTATTCTAGATAGTCGTCCGTTAATCTTGAACGATATTTGTTTTTCAAAAAATTCTTCGAGAAAGATGTTTCACATGTCAAGCCAAACATAGTGCCCAAATTAATAGCTAGTTTCTTTCAATTTTCATATTTCTCTGGGGCATGTTTGGCCCAAAATTCTCAGTTCATACCGTTTCATACATTTGCAAAAACACATCTTCTTACGAATCAATTATCTCTATTTGATGATAGATGATCAACTTCGAATGGCGATTAAAGAAACGGGGATAGCTTGCCCATCTCTGTAAAGTCCTGGAATCTGCAGTATTCAGAAATTTTTTGGATTGAAGAATTGTCGGAAAAAGAGTAAATTCTCGTCTTGCAATATCTTTTTCAAAGATATCTAGCTTGCGACTAAAAGCAGACTCGCTTTGTATCAGATCATATTATATTAATTTTCCATTCCTTTGCAAGTATGCGCTGAGCGCGTTTAAATATATATTCATTCTTTTAGAAAAACCACAACCAGCATATTGTGTTTGTTTGTTATGAACTCAGTGATTTCTGACTCCCCGCGTATTTAAATTTTGCAAGAAAATGTTGCAAATTTAGCCATAAACGTTCAATAACTTGACCTTTACTTATCCAGGGAACATTGTTATACTGCAGTAACTCAGAATACGCTGAAAGGTCGATGCTGAAGAGCATAATGAGATCTCATAAAATTATTCAACTTGACCAAGCTGTTCATCACTTTTTTCAGTGTAGTACTAAGTTTACCATAAAGGATATTAGACCTGGGTTTTTATCCCTGATACTCTTTACTACATCTTTTTCTTTGCCAATCATTGCTGAGGTTGAAAGAACATATTTCAGTAAAAAAGGTATGTAGTTCAACCTATGGATGTTTCGTGTGCATAATAAAGATTTTAAATTATTACTAATTCGCACAAATACACACGCACACTCAGACTAGATAAGAAACTGATCAAACAATATTTGTTGTAGGTACTTGTAGAACAAGTTAACTTGAAATAAAAAATAAGTACTATGTTAAATTCTATGTCGCTCAAAAATATTATGTATATGTATAGTAATATGTCATCTACGTATTGATTTATATTTGGTATACAACACATTTTCGGCGGTCCAAGGTTCCAACTATCGCGGTCCGCCTGTTGCAGACCGTTGCTTTAGACTGTACCTATCAATTTCAGATTACTACAGACGAACAATTCAACTGAGATATCTTGATAGGTAGGGTTGGATTATCTGGCTCAAAATTTCTGTAAAGAAAACAATTGTTCCATATCAAAACAAAAAACAGTATCTTTCGACAGTGTTTCGCGTAATTTGCTGACTGAGTTAGCATCATCAGCAGTGATAAAGTCTTTATCGCTAGCGAAACGTGCATCCAGACACAGTGTTTTGTTCTGGTGTGAGTAAAGTGATTTCTCTAGAACGTGGATAGGAGTATTGTTGAGCGGTGTTGAGATGTTCCGGAATGAGCTAGACTTTTTATTCAAAATGGTTTCATCTTATTCGCTATCATTGATTGTCTAGGCCCTTTTGCGTATGGACTTAATTTTGATCTTCTGGATGTAATTATTGTCACCTGTCATACACTACCTCACATTTGCTCAAGCTAGGAACATTTGTTTCTGTTCCTTTTTTTGCCTTGTTTGCAAGAGAGTTGCATTCAACAGGTCTACTTTCTCCAGGTGTCCTCTAAATACACAGTGTCCATTGAGTATATCTGCTCTACTTATTCTGCTGTTCGGTTTGATCTTTTCACAAGGGTTGCTTATTACGGATTTATTTTCTCACTAGCTTACCCGGTGAACTTCGTTTCGCCTAACAGTCAATGAAAGAACAGATTTAGGATTTCAAAATTGATACAAAATTATTGAGTATAATGAAATAAATGGTATTGGTACATAATAAAATAAATGAGAATTGGTAGGATACATTTTCTATATCATCTATTTCGTATGGTCGTGTTTTTTCGACTAAGCATATAAGAACGTGTGCGTGCAGCAGGCCGCGTTTTTGCCATTCTATAGCATACATTCAGAATCGAATTTGCCCAAAGACGCATTGTTCAACAATGTAGTTCATCAGACAGCGTATTTTTTGCCTGAATACACGTGCGGTGCTGTTGTGTCGATCACTTGACGTTTGTCCTAAAAGCAGCATTTTGGATTACACGTAAAAATAATGAAGAGATCTGGCCGACCGTAATGACGAACATATGTCATTGCATCTTGCATCAATTATTATTTTCTGAGTGAAACTCACATGCGTATTTTTTATTTTTCATTTTTTCGAAACCAAAGCCAAACAGACAAACTTATGTCATGTTGAAATAAAATCTTTGATATTTATACTCATCATTCAATGGATTTTTCAATTTGATATTGAAATAATATTCATCTTCTCCTTGCCAAAACATTCGTGATGTTTCGATTTCTGCAAAATGAATTTCAGCATTCATTGAATTCATTTTTTTGAAAATGTTGGCATGAGTTTGTGTGGATAATATTTTCAGGAGAGTAACTAATGAATGATGAGAGAAGTACCAAGTTGTCATAAAAAAATTCCTTTAAAATAACAGTTTTTTAGAAGTGTTCCCATAGTTTTGGAAAGATGCTATTTTCAGGGAGTATTAAATTAATTGAGTTTTTTGATGACTGAAATGACAAGTTATCACACAATTTAGTTTTCCGGAAAATCAATTTCAGGTTTTATTGATTGTTTTCTATAAATGTTTCCATCAGTTTGTGAGGATGGTATTTTCAGGAGAGTAGCTAATGAATGAAGTATTTCAATTAGAGAACTACCAGGTTGTCATGAAAAGTAGTTTCCCAAAAACTGAATTTCACTATTGATAAAAATGTATATCGGTTCGGATTGACCAACTACATTAATTTACAAAATTAGGTCTTACTAGTGATTTTATGAGTGGCATAAACAACAATAATAAATCCAAAATTTTCAAATATGCTTTTTATCTGACTTGTTCATCTGGCTAATAAGTGTTTCAACCCCTGTTAGGTACTGGGTTAAGTATTATTGCTCTAATATTCGAATTGACTTTAATAAGTTCATAGTTTCAACTGATTTTGATAATGTTCTGCCCCATTCCAAATACTAGCTTTTCGCTAGAGCACTGTACACTTTTGATACGGTGCTTTATGGTAGTATCAGAGCTAAGAAGAAGCCAGTAGCAAATTCAAGTGTGCTTTTTTGACTGTGATTATTACGAATATCTCAAGTTTCTTTCAATTATCTGTATACGAGTACGTACAACATGTTTTCTATCATTCACAAGATTCAACTTTATTTCGTTGACACCAATATGATTAGGCCAATGAGGCGAATTTTTGAAGGGGAAAATAGTATTAACAGCAAAAAAATATAATGAGGTGCTGATTACCATTATTAACTCAGTTGACTGAGGAACCTACCGTGTAGTGAAAGCGCCTTTCATGAAGTTATTAGTATGAAAATTGTTCTATTATTATGGTTGAAGTTATTAATTTTCAACAAGTATGTTGTCAATGTATTCATAAATATGACTTCAGAGTATTTATCCATTATTGGATTATTCTGTAGCGATTGGGGTCAAGAATTGGGCTCATTATAATTGGGGAAACTATCGTCTTGAGTTTTATATATATTCAAAAATTTTAAAGTTTCTATTACTTTGCAATAGGAACGAGAACATTTCTATGAACTTTGTCGATATTTTTAGTTTTAACCTGGCTTTCGTCGCCGAAAATTTTAAGAGTCCAATAAAATTTTGTTTGTGTAATAATTCCTGAATTATGATAGTTACCTTCTAGAGTAACATCCTGCTTTCTACGAAGCGGGCCCAACTTTTTTATTGATGCTTTGAAGAAAATAATCATCGTCAAAAAATTTAATTATTTTTGAAGTATCTGTCGGCTGTTTGTTCATCAGTCCGTCCGGTTGTCCTGAAAACTTTTGTTTTCGATCGTGATATTACCTTTGAAATTTTCACTTCGAATAAGATCCCACTAGATCTCTAGGTGATAAGTTTCTGAAGAAGATTTGTTGATTACAAAACTGGTTTTCCGGCGATTTTCCGAAAAGTTAAAAAAATCTTAATGACAGAAGAGTTTATAGGATCATTTTTGTTTATCTCATAGAAATTTATGAAAAAGTAATAGTACAGGAAATATTGACGATTTTTGAAAAATCTAATTTCAACATTAATTCAAAAAATAAAGTAGATATCAAAATTTTTTAATTGATAAATATTTACGACTCAGAAAGCACTATTAAAAATATTCTAAAGTTTTTTTCATGAATACAATATTTCAAGAATTATTTAAGAATTTGTGAATTCAGACTATTACATTTACAAACATTTGTTTGGAGTGTAAAATAATTGTTACTGAAAATTGCAAATATTGAAAAATTATACAACATTTTTCGTTTCTCCTCAAGGATTGGACTAAATTGATACTTCATTAATACTTTTTCGGTATTTACAGTTCAGGAGTTCTGTAATGGTGGCATCGAGAGGGTGAACAAATTACTTCATTACAATTTTTCTGTAATTACTTCACTTCGGGGATTATTTCAGGAACAATAATTCTATTGGACTTGGGAAAATTTTCGGCGATGGGAGACAGGTTGGGACAGAAAATTGCATCTATCTGAAAACGAATAGGCCCTTTTCTGTCATGAAGAAATGACTGAACTTGCAAACAGGAACAAATTAACTTTGTACTGGGTGCCAGGGTATTCAGGAATCACAGGTAATGATAGACCTGATGAATGCGCTAGACGCGGATCATCAACTTCATATATAGGTCCTGAACCAGCTCTGGGCGTACCAAAATAATTGGTACGAAACCAGATTAGGACATGGACCAATAAGAAGCCCACAAAGTACTGGACAAAAGTACCTGGCAACTAACACAGTAGAACCTTCATTAGGGAACCGTCCGAGAAAAAAACCGAAGAACTATTTCAATATGGTAGGGATCGGCTCAGGATAATCACAGGGTTACTAACCGGTCATTGTCCGCTTAGAGGACACCTGAATAAAATGGGGCTGTACAACGGAGACCTCAGCTGCAGATTATGCAACTAAGGGATAGAAACAGCTCTACACATCTTATGTGAATGTGAGGCACTGAATTTCAAAAAAAGCAGGCAATATATGGACGTACAAAAAAACTCGTACGGTCTACGTTCGGCCCTAATATTCACACACTGGGTCTGCAATCATAGTTTTGAAGAAGTTTTGGAAAACATAAATGACAACATTTTCAATTGGTCTACGTTTGGTCATAGAATTAACACATGACAAATCAACACCCATGCTCTTTAACTTATACGTAGTAACAAAAAATTAGCATTTTTCCCAAACACCAGAACTACAATACTCTTTCACCAACCAAGTTGGCGTCTTCAGGGATACGAGAACTAATTCCTAACTTTAATCCAACAGAGAACATTTTCACTTTCACTTTTTGACAATCATCAATGGCTTCGGTTAGAAATTTACGGGAAATTTTGTCACCGATCATAGAGCTTAACCCTATTACTAGAGTAGCCAAAAGTCTAGTATTATTTACCTATCTCAACAATTACATGCAGTTTTCATTCATTCTATGGCCGTTCTGCAAAGTTTATTGAGCGACTCTAAATGTTTGTGGTCTCCGAAATCAAATGTGTGCAGCGTGTTCTTTGAAACGAGTTTTAGCGGATCGCTTAGTCTGACCGTGTGTTGCCACAGTCCTCTTACCTTACCTTAGTTTTTGTGTTGTACTACGACTATTAGGAGTGATATATTGGGGATACTCATAGCGAACTCAATTTTTTGCAGATAAACTGTCAAGCGATTGAAATGAGACATCTAATTGATTTTTTTACCGGATATGTAGTTTTTATTATACATCAGAAAATTAGGTGAAGACCCTGCTGAAATAGGAATTAAACAAAATTTGAGGAGTCTTCATTCCAATAATAAAAGCATCTATAACACATGTGGGATTGAAATCGCATTTCATAGCAAGTTGACCATAAAAGAATACTTTCGAATGTATCCCTCGAAAATATATTGAGGTCTCGAAAAACCGCTCAGCACGAGCCACCCCGTCATTACACGTCCGCCACCTACGGTGATGGCCCCCAGGGAGCCGCCCGCCTCTGCCCACCCACCGGCAACACGAGCCGGATCCGCCGCAGCCATGAGCAGGGAACAGGTTGGCCGGTAAATGAGCAATAATAAAGCCGGCGGGTGGCGTCGCGACGCTGCTCTGCGGTGTGGACGAAGCGGCGCGTGTCTGACGCGTCTCGTGTCTAACAAGCGACCCCTCTCCTCCGAACCCCGACGACCGCAGGCAGGCAGCTCTCAAACTGTGGGGTCGAAGCTTTTGTTTGGATTATTGTTCACAAATATACTTATTACAGTACTTCATAGTTTCTGCTATTTTTATTACTTTTTTCATGAATGAGAACTGTGAAAACATATTCCCCATGAATTGTTTACTAGTTGCAAACTCATGAATATATTCAAAATAAGTACATTCGAAGCATCTGTTTCTTGGCCACAATTTACCTAATCTAGTACCAGGTCTATCCTTGAAATATTGAGTGACATCACTCAATGAAACAATTGCAAGCAAAACTCATTCAACTAGTTACTAACTAAATCAATGGAAAGAAAAAAACATTTAAAAAAAATTACATAAATCATTCAGGAATCATTTTGAAAGTCGACTCTCTCTTCTTGGTCTCTGATTTTTATAGGTACCTTCTCCTTCTTCTCTTTCTTCTTTGATTATTTCCTTCTTTCCATCTTCTATTAATTTCCCTGAAATTTCAATCATTGCTATTTCTTCACTGCTACCAGGTCAACATTTTTCTCTCTAACATCGGGCAACTCCATCCCTTGAGCTCTATAGTTATCTTTCATAGCTTCAGTCTCTCTTTCCTTCTGATTTTTTTTCTACTTACATTCCTATTCTCACATCAATGCTTATTTTATAGTTCTCCCAAACTCCTCCTCTTTACAAATGCGTTCCTCGTATTCCCGTTTTAAACGCTGTTATTGAGGACTTCATACATAGCAGCTATTGTTTTCTAGAGGCAATAGTTCTTTCTTTGTTTCCTCGGCATCCTTATTTTCCTCATCTTTTTCACCTTCTTTTTATTTTCTTTTCGTGTCCCCATTCTGGTTTTTCATCTCTTCATTGTCATCTTCTTCAGGTTTTTCTATTTCCACTATAGCCTCTTCTGTGTCAGACTGTTCTTTAACTGATTTATCTTCTTCAGTTTTTTGTTCTATCAGTTCCTGTTCCATCGAAGTAAGTTTCTATTGCTTCTCTCTTTCAGTCAAACTGGCTCTATATGGTTCACTAATGATTGGTAATTGAATGGAGATACTAACCTTTCTATTATATCTTCACCAGTGCCCTGTTTAACGTTCTACTTTTATCATGTAGGCGTTTTCAGCTTTCAAATACTAAAAAGTAAATGTCTACTATTCGCCAGCTTATTCCACTTCAAATGTCATATAGAGCTACTTAAAATTTTTATAAAAATGTTGACATGAATGTTGATTTACTACCGATGTTTTGAGATGTAAAGTGTAAGGAGAAGAGGGCCCAAAAAAGAACCCTGGGGGACCCCAAAGTAAGTCTAGGGACAACTATCGATTGTCCCACTTTTAAACTGAACAAACTTTATTCTGGCAAAACGACATTTAAATTCGTCGTTTCCCCGCTGTTTGACGACCGCTGCCTTTCAGTTCGATGGTGTGATGTGGCGGTGTCGGCACGCGACTAAAGCAGCACCACCGCCCCCGCGCTTATCCCGGCTACCGCACGCGCCTACCCCTTCCGATTGCACAGCTCACGAAATCGTGTTCCATTACGAGTCCGGCGTCGCTAAGATACAGTCGACAGTCGTCAGCTTTACTACGCGTTCGGACATCGCGTGGGCCATGACTGCGAAAAACAACAAGAAACCGTCGGAACCGCGCCGTGCCAATAAACCTCTGATGGAGAAACGCCGAAGAGCCCGAATAAACCAGAGCCTAGCCGCCCTCAAGACGCTGATCCTCGACACGGCAAAGGCCGACAACACGAAGCACTCCAAGTTGGAGAAGGCTGATATTCTAGAGCTCACCGTGCGGCATTTTCAACGGCACCGAAGTCTGGACGTCCAGGGGGTCAGTCAGTACAAAGCCGGATACTCGGATTGCGTAAGGGAGGTCCAGAGGTACTTGGAAACGCCGGACGCTCAGACTATGACCGTGTTAGAAGCCGGTGTGCGCCAGAGGCTTCTCAGGCACCTGGACAACTGCGTTGCGGAGGTAGACGTCGATCTCAGGCAAGCGAGTGCTGCTCTTCCTCCTTCCCCGATAGAGAACAGGCTGCAACCTCTAGAAGCGCCTAAGCTGGTGAAGGAAGTTAATAACAACCAGACCAATCGATTGCCGGAGGCGCCTTGTGAAGAATCGGAAGTTGTAAAACAGAAAAGTTTCGATGGGAATTACGTGCTGCTTCTCCCCGAACATTACGTTCAGCTGGCAAGCGCCCTAGGTGTGAATTTAAGGCAACAGAACGATACCGACTCAAATCCAAGCACTTCGAATTGTGACAGGCTCGAAGAAGACGTTAAGCGAATAGAAACTCCATTGGATTTCAGCGGCAAGAGTAACGATCTCGCCGATATGTGGAGGCCGTGGTAATTGATAATGGGATCTAGGTTTGGTCGACCTGGCGACTGGTTAGTACAAAACTGAAAATCTAGACCTGTGTCACGACTTTCTGTGTTATTTTTTAGTCAGACTGTAGCTAAGTCCGATTCTTCCTGGTTTTTTAGTTGTGATATTTGTGCAATAGCTGATGTTATTTGTGGTATTCTCTAGCCATAAACTGCTGTGTAGGAAGAATTTATGTGATTATTTATTATAGTTTGAAATGTTGCCAGAATACTTTCCATTGTTTTCTTTGAATCACTTGTAAATATGTAAATTTTGAGAAGGAAGTAAATGTACATACGAAATGTTGGTAATTTATGAGTTTATGTTTTTTGTTATAACTTATATAGTATGGATAAATTAAAGTGTTGGAACTATTAGAGATCCTTTCTATTCACAAATTTATAACCGATTTTTCTTGAATAACCAGATTTCATATTAAAAATATTCTAAATCATGAAAAACTGGAATGCTATCTTCAAGATAAAATCCACATAAAATAGCAAATTATTTCAAAACTGTTTTGAATGCTCTTCAGGACAATATAATTCAAGTTTACTAACTATATTGAAGCTAATTTTCTGATTTTGATTATTCATAAGCTTGATAGATTATTTTGATATATAAAATGAGCAGTTTTAGTTTGTAAATATAAATCAAATTTCACCTATTATGAGCATTTAAAATAAGATAATAATTCAAAAAGAATTGGGAAGAAAAAAGAAATGTTACAGGTTACAAAATTCGAAGTGAATGTTTTTTCTAAAAATCATATTTTTTATAAATTTACAGTGTTGAGAGATATAATCGATCAAATTCAATACCATGAACGAAAAAATGACCCTGATACATGAATGTCAGGTTTTCAAACATTTTTTACAATTCATGTTTTTCAGATGGTTTTGTAATTATTTGAGTCTGAATACATTGATTGATGAATTATGAGATTTTTTTTGGCATTGAAGAAAATTGGTTTTCTCATCAGGAAATTATTAAGCTGTATGTGTAATTTGCAAAAAGTACGAAAATAAAAATGATTTTACACTTTACGAGTAAATATAATGAAATGAAAAAATGTTTTTCCTGATGATACTACTTTGAAAAAAAAATCCCCTTAACTCTAAATCTTTCAGTGAAATATATCTTTTAGAAATATTAAAAACAGTAGCATAGTAACGAAGATAGATTCACGAAGTATGATTATTACTAGACCACTTTGAGTTATTATCACTCTTTTGGGTAACCAGTGAAGACCAAAGGTAGACATACATTAAATCTTACCACAAATACGATTTTTAGCAATGGTATAATTGATGCTTTCAGAGTCGGTTAGAATATTAAGAGAAAGATACAAGGAATACCTTGACAATTCTACAAATTATGGCAGAAAAACTATGAATAGAATACTGAAAACATTTTGAAAACATATCATTAAGTTGTTTCAAAAGTTTTGTCCGTTTTAATGTAATATATTTTTGTAGCTCCATATCTTTATGAATATTTATTCTACTTTTTCATGATTGACCATTTTGTATTCTATACACTGATGCCGATCATATTTTTCAAATTTCAATTTTTTGCCTCATTTCAGCTCATTACCATATGATGTCGTCAAGCGATTTTTGGCCAATTTTTATCTATGAATTCGAATTGAACCAAAGGGCTGCCGAAACAGCCAGAGAAAGCAACCTGCCATTTGGCAATGAAAGTGATAATAAACGCACTGTTCGATGTTCGTTTGCAAAATTTCGTTCGTAAATTCTAGCCTCGAAGTGGAGCTCTACAGTAACCAAGGACGAAGATTTGGGGACCCTGGTGGAGACCCATCATAAACGGTGCGTGCGATGGAGGAAAAACTAGGCGTCAGCTACCTTGCGATTTTTTATGGCCAAAAACATATTGGAAAGGTTTGAACGAGTTTTCAGTAGATTGTTTTTATTTGGCTCAATTCCATTAAATGTGAAAGCTGACCCTTGTTAACTATATTACAGAAATACTATTGATCTTCATTACACACAATCAATTGCCAATTTGTAGGTAAAATTTATGATAACAAGTTACTGACTAATTGGAAGTTTCAGTAGTTTATATTACACAATAACTTCTCGGGGTGAACTTTCCAGTATGCCCTTTATTACACTTTAGCACACCTAAAAAACAGTAATAAAATAAAATGGGGAATAATGTCGCTTCAGTATTGACAATTGTGTCCAACATCGAAATTTCAAGTTGAAAGAAGAAATTTTGACTTCTGAATTCGATATTTCCAAAAAAAAAATACTATAAATATGTGGCTTTTTGGCGCTTCCTTAGCCCCGCACTTGGAAATATTGTTCTTAAGGCGGATTTCCAATAAACGGATAGGACCACAGCAAAACAGCAACTGTTCGATTTTCACAAAACAATAACTTGAGTTGTTAAAATAAGAAACATTTTGAAGATTATGTGTTGCAGGCAACTGTTTTTGTCAACAACAGAATGTCCCGTCGGCAGGCGGAAAGATCAAAAGGTTTCGGTGTTTTGTCTGTGTTTTTGTAAGCAACAAAACAAGCAACTATTCACATAGAACACGTTTGTGATTTGTATTATGTTTGAAAATATTTTGTCCTAGTACATTCAGTACATTTAGTGGAATTCGAGTTTGTTTTCGAAACTGTTTTTGTAAAAGAAACTAGTCGCGACAGAGTCCATTTGGTGGAAATCCGCCTTTACAGAGTGAGCATACAAACTACAGAGAGACATCCTGAGATTTTCAACTTTCATTGCATCAAGTCCGGTATCAATGTTTGATGGATTCAATGCCCACAGGAGATGGAAGCGAGAGATGACGGCTCAATTAGCAAATGCGACTGACTGCACATTCCCCGAGTAATTTACGCTAGATGCCTAGTGCACCACCAACGTGCACTCCTATATCCATGGAGATTTCGCAACAAATCTCGATGGTAGCGAGGCGCAATGTTGCGAGATAAGATTCTACGGGGGTAGGTAGTAAACTTGCTGACGGCATTGTCAGCAATAGGATACTATGTTTTCTGATAGTAAATACTCATTATAAATAGGAACCGCTAACAGAGGGCTCGAAGAAAATGTGATTTCGTTATGTATAGGTGGGCTTATAATACTTTACCGGGTTCGCTCTAATTTTGTATAGCAAACGGTCGCAAACAAAATATTTTATGAGCCTTCGGATCGTTTTATATCCGTAGTGTCGTGCGTTTGGGTATTAAGGCAAAAAATACCTGCCAAAACCAATAACTATGTTCCTTTATTTACATACAATCAATATTGCTATAACATTTTAATTCAAACATAATAATAAATAGGTATGCCTATTCAAGAATACTTTAGGTATAAGCAATATGCTTGTGTGTTATCGTTTACAATCTGTTTTAAATGTGTTTTCGTTAACCAGCTGTCGCACCCTTACGAACGACAACCCTCAGAAGTCGAAACTTGCGAGCTAAGGATTAACGAGGTCTTACCTTGTAACGTGTGATTCTTAACACGGGTTGGACGATAGCAAGTGGAAATCGATCATTCAGACCACTGACCAATACGACAGTCAATTCGAGTGAGTGAACAAAGCACCCACGTCGAACCGCCTGGCTACCGACCGCCCAGATAAAACAGATAAATCCCATGAATCTTCGACGAATGTTATGATTGAAGGTTCTACAATTTTCTCAAATAAATGGGTATATTTTCACATGTTTTATAACATTTTCAATACATTTACTTTTTGCCCATCATTAGAAACATACTTTGATCTTCTTTCAAGGCTCTTATTTTCATTGAGGGTCGATATTTCTATCTTAGATTAAAAATGTACTGTTTTTCTGATTGCTAGTTTGTAGTTTTCATCAACAGGCAAACTTTTTCTTCTTGAAGATGGTTTTGGTGATTTCACAGAATCATTTTTTCTCTCATTCTTGAATTTATCTATCGATGATTTTGAAACTCACATTTCCACCAGAGTCCACGGTATACGAAGGATTTTAGTGTATGGGAGCGTCATATGCATCTATAATAATTATCTTTTAATTTAAATTTAATTTAAAAAGCACATTTGCTCATTCGTTTCACTGGAAAAAACTAAAGTAGCTATTTGAATTCACACACATACTACTACTACATACTACTATTGAAAGTCTTTCGAGATTAACGGAAAAACAGATTTTAAACAGATTTTTTTAAACAGATTTAAATTTCACAACTGAGCTCCCAAGATTTTCACTAGACTCTCTAGATATCTTTTCAAAAACTACACCTTACGATTTGATTTCCATAAACTTTTTACTTCAAAAAATATAATCACATGTTTCGCTAGTACAGTAGCTTTTTCAAGTGTATGAATCTATCAGATATATCTATCTATCTGGAGAAACTAGTCAAGGTGAATAAAAAAATTCAATATTATGAAAAAATAGATCCAAAGGAGCGTGGATTCATGGAGTATTTCTGTTTTCCTCGTGAATTGGTTGACAAAAATCTCCCAACCGATTATGTTGTCTGTTCTTACAGACGTTGTCCTTGCAGACAACGCACAAGCCAATAATGGTATGGTTCCAAATTCCACTTATTAATGTTTGAAAGTTGCATAAAAACCGATTTTTCAAATCTTAACTTTCATACCTTCATGTGAAAATTACTTAGTTAGCTTGCATATCCTTATCATCATTCTAATCTTATAGAGAAACGAAATGATACTATTATAAAATCAGAATATCGAAAATAAATTTAAAAAATGTTGCTGATGGAATCAAGTAGTATTATGGCATAGGCAATAATCATTCAATTTTTCACTTTTAGTGACATCTTTCAGAATCTATCATAAATAACCAGCTGAGTGCCATCTATTTTTAAGTAGCTTAGTTATTCATGATGAAATAGACGCGAATCGAGATACAAAGGATTCTTAAACTTAGACCATTGCATTGTCTGACAATGACCATTGTCTAAAGGTCAAAAGCATCCTTAGACCATCTTAGACAATGACAAAGGTATGCATGTAAACCAGAAATGACTGACTGTCTTAGCGGCATCTACCGTGGGTCGTATACTTCTCGTCCAAATCCAGCTTAATTTTAGTTAATCTGTGATATTTCAGGCTATGTCTGTTGTTTTTATGATTGAATAGGTTCAGATGTTTTTTCTCCGATTCTAGGGTTATGTAATTTTTCCAATGTTATAATTTGGAAAAAATAGGACACTCATTTTTTCCCCTTTAAGCTGTCTTTAGAATACAAAAAGTCTTAGATTTATTAAAAACAATTTATTAGGACTAATTCTAAACATTGTTGGGGCTAGGTTACTTTCCTCTATATAACGAACCTTTGGTGATTATTCCGTCAAGAGAATCCTCCTTGATGACCCCAGCAAGCCCATCATCCACAGCTCTACGCTTAGCTATATCAGTTAAGGCTTTGAATGTGTAAGGCTCCCAACAAGCCAAGTTTGCCAGTGTTTGTCTATTTAACAGTATATCACTTCTTACAAGACTCTCCCGAAATGTATCATATTTGATGTTATGTTGTTCACAACCTGCTATGATTCTAGTTTCCCACAACTGAAAATGTATTGATGAATCGTAAAAAATTATGAATTGTCAATTCATCTTACATTAGCCATGTCTTCTTTCCTTAGTTTCCGGGCTTTTGTTGCATATACTAAAGCACGGTGAACATATCTCACTGCTATACTGTAACAATTTCGTTTTCTACCAACATAATGCTGAAAAATATTCGAATTTCAAAAGTGAAATGTGGGATTTAAAAATCTTACAGCAGCTAATTTGAAAATCCTACGTTTCCGCCAAATTTCATCTGGACCTCGAGATCTTATGAAATTAACTGCAGTGGTAAATACCATTGTCTATTTTTATACTTTCAGTTGCAGGTGAATATTTTCCTATTTTCTATTCTTGTTTGATTTAAAGTACGTAACTAAACTTTAAAATTACATTCAGAAAGTCAGGTTCACTTGTACTAACCTATAATTTGTCAACTGTCAAAATTTAGATTGGATTTGTTCATTTGTGTTTTTGCTTAGAGTATTATAATCATTATATTATGCTCTTGTTTTTTACAGTTTTGGTTTATTGCATCTGCATTGTGAGTATGCGATAGTTCTATCGCAAAAAGTGATATGAATTCATATTTTGAAGCTCTGCCAGTAATACTTTTCAAAGATTCATAAGCAGTTTTTTTGAAATAGTTATTCAATAAGAGGAAGTTTGACAAACATAGAGGTTTCTTTGAAAAAGTCGAAATCGTAACTTTTCATATAGGTACTCAGTTTCTTGATAATTATCATATCCGTTGA
>WOGP01002396.1:0-16836 GCA_015342065.1 Leptinotarsa undecemlineata | reverse complement strand
AGGGAGATGTGCCTACTGTAAAAAAAATCGCAAAACTCGATTTCAATGTCATAAGTGTAATAAATATATGTGTTTAGAGCATATTATTGGCGTTTGTCAGGAGTGCCGTGAAAATGCTCTTTTAGGAGTTTGATCATGTTTGTTTACCATTTTTTTCATTCAAATATATTTATGTTTTAGTTTTTTCCCCTCTTTTTATTATTTGCAGTATTCGTTTTTTGTATACCAATGAATAAAATGCAGTATTGAAAAAGATCAAGATCCTGTTATATATATGGAGGAAATAGCAAAATATACTTTTTTTTTAATGTTGATTTATTACGTTGTTGAAACTTTCCTATATCTGTTTCCCCAAAAAACTATCCGGAATTTTGTTGGGGGGTTAATTACCCTGTGCGGTCTGTGAGACCTACGCGACTACTCACGTTCGAAAACTTGGCGCGACTATCGAAAGGTTAACGAAAAAACATACCGATGTCTCGAAAACCGACAACGGTGTTGGTATAGCGGTAGTAACTTCTACCAATATTTTGAATATAAAGTTTACTCTGACACTACCGTCTTTTCCACCGAACTTTATGCATTATCCAAGACAAGATTTACTCACTACTACCGTCCAACAAATACTGGTCCACCTAGATGTACAAAGTGAAAACAATATTTTATTTGAATGCCCGAAATACAAAAGTGATGCAGCTAGGATAGTTCTGCCTCATTCCTTATGGAAAAACATATGCAAATTTGAGCAGGTCCACTCTAGACCTTTTTGGACCTCAGGCCCAGTTCACACGGAAGGGACAAAGGTCATCGCCTCGTCTCTGTTAGACGTTTATTATGTGTGAAACGAGCTTTAGCCTTCAAAGCTCACTTCAAACCACCTCCACTCCACTTTACCGTACAGCGGGAAATTCGAATCAGTAGATGAACAACCAGGACTCCAGGACGAAAGTAGCTTATGATGGTGCGGTGGTGTTATGATTGGTCAATTGTATGACGGTAAACGTGGAGGTGGTCTGAAGTGGACTTTGAAGGCTAAGGCTCAGTTCACACATAATGGACGTCTGGCAGAGACGACGCGCTGAGCTTTGTCCTTTCCTTGTGAACTGGGTCTGAGGTCCAAAAAGCCCAGAATGAACCTGCACAAATTTTCACGTGTTTTTCCATTAAGAATGAGCCAGAACTCTCCTAGCTACATTACATACAAAGGTACAATGATCTAATCATATGATCCCGAATGACATCAGAGTTCTCCTCGTAACAGAATTTCTATCAAAAAATCTAATTGGTTACCTGAAATCGATAAACTTATTAAGTAAAATTTAAATATGTGTACAAAATTATTGTTTTAGTCCTAATTATTATTAATATTGAACTGATGCAAAGCTAATCATCTTCCAGGTGGATGCGACCACCTCAATAAAAAATAATAATAATAAAATCAAAGTTATTGAAATAGCAGAAGTGTAAAATGGTTTCACTAAAACTAAGCCTCCTTTTTCAACAAAATTAATTGTTAAAAAAAGGATGTTTTTAACAAAATTCATTGAAAACATCGTTTTCGAATCGAATATTCACTCTTACATTTCTTTTTCATTCAAAATCTATTGAAAATCTTTTTTTCACAAGAAGAACAAAATTTTGCCCCCCGAAGTGTATTTGGCTAAACAAATTGGCATCATCAGGAGGTGTCTTGATCTGAATCTTATAGATGTGTTAGAGTGTTCGTATCTGTCTAGACAAATCAACAGTTTAAGTGATACGAATCATCGATTTTTTTTCAAGTACAAAAAACAAGCACTACAGGAAAATTCTAAACGCGTTCTAAGAGCGGTGCCTATGCGAAAGTAGCGATCCACATTGCATTTGAATCGCTGGAAATGAATCTATTTTGAAAAACGTTCTCTGGAAGTCCATTCCACATAAACGCAGTTCTCCAAATGGAAGAGTTCTTTAACAGTGAAATTCGAGGTGCACTGAGTTGAAACTCAAAACGATGAGCAGCCACAGTCCGCCGCGTATTTCTGATATGTACCAATCTAGGTATGGGCCAAGTCTTTCAGGAAGCTGGAGAGCCATACACAAAAATGACCCGACAAGCCAGAAGTTTGGACAGCTTTCAACTCTTCATGTTACTCGATTGCGTTATTCCAAATAATGATAACATACGATAGAAGGTCGACCAATGATCTTTGTTTCTGAAAGCCATATTGATGATCGCTTAAGATGTTGAAGCCTATTGGTTTATGGCTTTCTCAATAATTTTTGATATCACTGATGAGCAACTGATCTATAGCTATGTGGAAGATTTTCCTCGCCATTTTTTGGAAATAGTCTGCGAAATACTGGTGCGAGTTCATTTGCATACTTTTCAAGTACGATGACGGGCACTTCATCAGAACCAGACGCCTTGATGATATTGAGCTTTTTTAAAACCTGACCAGACATTGCAGCTCTATACACTTTTCCTAGCGACGTTCAAAAAGTTGGATACCGTTTTTTTTATAACTGTTTTGCTTCAAATAGCCATTACCTGCCGATATCACTTGTTCATCCTTGAAAAATCCTAGACTACTGTTTGAAAACAGAAAATAAACCGAAGGGGCTAAATCTGGCAGGGATCAGTGCAATAATGGATTTGTGAGCTGTCTTGATTTCTCAGACAAGTGTGGTCATTGTTATTTGTTTTTTCCACTTAAACGTTGCAATAAATTTGCTTAATACTCGCCGTTGATAGTTTTACCTTTTTCAAGATAGCCAATGAAAATTATCCCACGTTCATCCAAAAAACCGATGCCATAACTTCGCCTTCAGGTGAAATGGTCTTTGCTTTTTTTTGAAGCCGGTTATCACTTTTGAGTCCACTGTTTCGATTGTTATTTCGTCTCGGGTGTAATGGACCCATGACTCATTCATGTTTATGAAACGACACAAGAATTCTGCTTTGTTGCTGTGGAACTTCGCTGAACACTCAATTGAAACATCTTCACGACACTGTATCTGCTAGAGTGTGATCAACCGCGGCACCCAGCTTTCTCATGTCCTAATTTTCAGATAATATGCGTTGTATCTCAGTTCTCGAAATGTCCACAAGTTTGCTAGCTCGCTTTGTGGATTTCCTTTACCGTTTTTGGAGTAGCCACCTCATTTGATCGATCACTGAGATGTCCGTCTTGGCAGCTTGTACGGCCTCGTTCAAACTCTGCTACCCAATATTTTACCCAGAGTAGAATCTAGTTCAGCTTTTATATCTTTCAAATAATAAAAGTATCATAACACATAACGATGACCAATTTCTTCCTTTTCCACTAATTCACTGAAATTGTTCGCTTTTGATGTCTGTCCAATGAATATTAAACAAAGCAGCGTCTTCAAACTTGAAACATATACATTTTAGATTCTGATACCGTGAAATTTCTCAATCAATTACCGCCATTTCTGGGTCAGGCCTGGCTCTTCTTGGACCATCCTGATATATTACGTTGTTTAGCGTTCTCGTGAATAATATTCTGTTCCAATTCAATTCTCAAATGGATTTTCTAGCAAGGGTTGCTTCATGTGTGCTTTTTTTTTAAATTTATATCTGAAAGAAACATCTGTTTATGATCAACACATCTTTGTGAATAGTTGTTGTCGAAATTAATTGATTTCTGCGTTCGTTAATAATTTTCACCGTTCGTTCGAAATTTAAAATTATTTTGCAGCCAGAAAGCTTTTTCCGAAAATGCATATTCAATAAACACGTGGTACCTATATTATATACTATACATATATTTTTTATTCATTAGGTAATCTACAGAACAAGCAGTTCCAATAATCGATTACAATATCAAAAACTACTTAAATAACCATTCTCAATATAATACATTGACTAAAATTAAAATTACTCCAAATCACTTAAATCAAAATGAAATTCAAAGACACATTCAGTTGAGAATGGCAAATGAAACTTTTTCATTTGAATTGTATCTAAGTTATAATTAGTATCATTTTCTAAGGTTGACATCTCAATTTCAATATTTTTTTAAAATGTTTTTACATTACATTTGACAAAAAAATCTGTATTCCTCAAACAATTTGCAAGAGAACATATATTGTATAGTGGGGAAATCAAACCTTGGTTGGGGGTTTAGGCAATACAAATAAATATATCTTTCCTGATATTATTGAAGTATGTACTGCAGTTCTGATGAATTTTTGACAAGTGCGAATCTACTTTATTAAACAATGGCTCATAGAAAAATAATAGAAAAACAATTTTTTTCAAATTCTAAGGTTGTGAATTTAAATTCATTCAAAGAAGTATGATAACTAAGATTGAAAATATATTCACCATGACGTACCTATTCAATTTAATTTTTATTAACTGAATAATAAGAAGATATTATAAAGTGTTAGTAATGTGGATATTTTTGTGAATTTGAGTGGGTTCCTAATCACGAAGCCAAGCATTCTATATGCTCTGTTTATAATGTCGGTCATATTTTGCTCAGAACTGAGTTTTTCATACAGCGTAACTCACAAATCTCTACATTCTGTCTTCTTAGCCAAATATTCATTGTTCATCTTATATTGAAAATCATTCCGTAGTTTTCTCCTAGTAATTTGTCAATATTAAATGTGAGGCGATTTGTCAGGGACCCCTCGTAAACTCTATCTACGTCATTTTGTAGCAAAATCACATCTTCTTGACTTTTGATTTCCTTGAATACTTTTGAATCATTTGCGAATGGTGAACATTGCGAGTCCTGAACTACCTCTGACAGATCATCTATTAGTAAAGAAAAGAAGAGGGGAGGGGGAGATTAGACTCTTGGGGTACACCAGATCTTGTGAAGAAATCCTTTAATACCCATCCTTTATGAACTACATACTGATTCCTGTCTATAGTTGAAAGCCCAAAAAAGTAAAGTTTTTCAACATAACCTTATGATCAACCTTGTCGAAAAATTTACTTAAATCTATGCAAATAATATCTAGTTGACAATTATTTTTGACAACTTGATATGCCTATTGTATAAAAAATGTTAGGTTAGTTATCTGGACCGTTTAGATAAAAACTTTCACTTTGATATGGATAAACGTGATTTAAAAGTTTTTCTATAATGATTGATTCGAAAAGATTACTGGGTGCCAAATCAGGGCTATTGGTCGATATATTCTCATGCCACTCTTAAATATTGGACAAACTTTAGAGCGTTTTCATAGTGTAGAGGATAAGGACTAGTTTACAAGATTATTTTATATATTATTTTCAGGAGTTTGATTAGGAGTTTGATGCTTTTTTCAACTATATAAGAGGGAATCACATCTTTTGAGGCCACAAGATTTTTCTGGTTTGAGTTTTTTGTGGCTCTTAGAATATATTCATCATTTACAGTATCCATATCTAAACAAGAGTTCGTTGAAAAAACCCCATAAAGATTTTTTGTGTTATAATCCGCTTGATCTTGTGTTATAATCCGCGTATAGAATATACGCTCAAAAAATTATCTGCGAAAGCTCCTACAATATTTGTAATGCAATGATTCTTCATTGTTTTCCCCCTGTACAGCGTGGTTTCAGTCAAGGGAATTGGGATTGAGTTTGCAACATACGATCAAAAATTTTTAGAGTCAGTTTTTCAATTTGTTTCTCAATCTATTGCAGATATATGAAATTTTGATAATCCAGGATATTGTTAATTTTTTCATTTTCTTCGAAACTCATCTTTTCACTTCAAATCTTTCATTATTCCTCTTGAAAACCATGGTGGATAGAATTTTTTTATTTTTCTGGCCAAAGTTACACACTCCTGTAACATTCTATACAAAATATCATAAAACTTTTGTACTATAGAATTTATATCCATATTCTCATTTTCCAATTGGTCGCGGTGGCAGTGCGCCCGACTCACGATCGGAAAATCGTGGGTTTGATTCCTACCTCGACCAGATATTTTTCTCAAGAGAATTTATCTGGTTAAAGCTGGGATGATGCTGCAACCGTGTAAAGAATCACACGTTAAAAGGTAAGACCTCGTTGGTCCTTAGCATAAGTTTCTCAACTTCTGAGAGTTGCCGTTCGTATGGTGGGCGACAGCTGATTAACGGAAAAACAGATTTTAAACAGAACAGATCTTAACATGTTTCCTTTCATTTCTGAAATCAGTTTTTTTAAATTGAATTTAGGATGAACTTCTTATATGGTTGGTTATTTTTACTTCTAAGGTTAACTTTCAAGGTAAAAAATAAATAATGATGAGTGGTATTTATTCTCTTCCACAAGTGGCATATTACATTTTCCTAAACTAATGGAAAAATAGCTAATTACTGAATCCAGGTATCTATTGAGTCCATTTGGTACAATATCTTGCTGCACAGCATTGATTGAATTTAAGCAATTCAGATATATTTATTCGATTGATAATCTCTCTTTGGTTACCTATACTTACTACTCCCGGCATGTTAAAATCCTCCACTACAATATCCCAATATAGTAATCTATTCTCTTACTCGTATAGTCTTTAGTAGGTATATTTACAAAACGGATGAAAATTTTATAATTGATGAAGCAGATTGAAAACTACCACTAAATCAAAAACCAGCGGAAGATTGTTGTTTGCGATGTAGAGTAACACTAAAGTTTTGGGGTTTCCTCTCACTTATTAAGTGTAACAATAATACAGTTCATGAATTATTCATGAAATTTCAATAATTCAACAACCGAATGTACCAAACGAGCAACCAATGAAGCAACTCATTAAAAAACCACATATGCCTTTCACTCTGCGGAGTATCTTTCGTCAATAAGGAATTTACTGAACCAAACAGACATTATATACTTTCCTCCTCTGTCAAAATGACTAACTTATTTCATTATTTCGTTGCCTGAGGACACAATTTATAGGAACACGAAGTTCCAGTAGGAAATTCGCACCTAATGAAAAGCAACTTGGCACGTTTTGCTTTATTAACAATTTGCGCTGGTTATTTGTCATCAATAACAATATCTGAACGCAAATTAGTTACATACTTGAATACTCTTTGCTACGGGATATTTATTTGTTACTGAAGAATCAGTACTTATGATGCACTGTTTTGGAACCTTTGGTGTAGTAATAACTATTACTGGAGTTTTTTCCCAACACCAAATCGTTATTTTTGACACATCGACACGTGTTTCGATCACCACGTTATCATCTTTAAGGGGAAGATCAAACTAGAAACTAACGCGAAGCTAACGTTATTTATGCTAAACAGGTAAACCCTACAGGTGTACCACCAATTAATTTTATAATTCTGCCTTATCTATTATTTTACAATATATGTTTAACTGTTAACAATTTTCAGCTATATAAAATTGATTTCACAATAATGACTATCTAAATTTATTTTTGCAATGTGTCCTTATGTAGTAATCAGTAAACCCAATAATATTATTTCAACAAGCTATATATTATGCTATTTGGTATAGGTCCGTCATCGTTATTCATAATATTATTGTGTTTACTCATTTCCACACTCTCATAGGCATCTAGTTGCCTGTTGTTAACTTGTTTTTTTGCAAAATATGATGAGCGAGTGCTGATTTTTCAGGTCTTTCATATTTTAAGTGTGCTATGTGTTCCTTATATATTACTTTAATAGGTATTTTTGTCTGTCCATAATATTTTGCATCGCAGTCCTTACATTCAATTTCGTAAATTCCAGACTTTTCTGAATTCTCGACTTTGTCTTTTGGACTTCCCAAAAGGCTGTGTAGTGTATGACTCGTTTTAAAAATCACCTTCATACCTAGTTCCTTGAAAATCTTTCCAAAGTTCTTCGTATATTGGTGGTATGGAACTGAGATGTATTTATCTTGATTGAGTGGCTGCTATTTCCAGTATTGTGCGTCTTTCTTTTGTGATCGTATCATGTGTTAGAGGGAAAGTTAGAACACGATGCAGTAAAAAATTCAACCCAGCCCGTTTGTGCTGTCCACAGTGATGTGAACTGTCAGGAATACAATATTTCATTATAAAATTTCGAGATATCTTTCCCAACTACTCACACTGTAAGTGCAGGTACATGCCTTCCGGAAAAGAATTACTTGTCAAGCTAGTATCAAGCTGGATATTGAATAATATCCAATAGACATTTATGCAAGATACCTCACAGAAATTAGTCTCGCAGATACTTCTCGATCATCAAGCACCAGGACCATACTGAAATTATTCGAGTAGATTACAGACCGGTTTCGAGGTATTACCTCTCATCAATGCAGAAAATGTCCGACCCAAACAGCAAAGTGCCTCGATTTATGTCAACTTCATTTATGAAACCTTGGTCTAAGAGAAAGATTATTAATAAGTAATAGGCTCCATCTCGTGAACAAAGCTCCAAACGGAAAAGAAACATCTCATGTACCAATACGCTAACCAAACCGTATCTGAAGACTATATCGAGGAGAGATGAATATGTACTAGAAAATAAATGTTTAAAAAAAATCTCGAAATATTTATCTCTCCCAACTATATGCATAGCATGTTTTTCAATAACACTATCTATGATATTATATTAGAATTTTCTTGATAAATTTTATTTAAAACGTGTTTGCCTACACAGTGGCTTCATCAGTTGTATGTAACTGGACCAGTTACTGATGAAGCTACCATATAGCAAAACACAGTTCAAATAAAATTTATTGTGAACATTTTGAAGTCATCATTATAAATAGATAAATTCTCGTACGAAAAATATCTGGTTCAAGTTGAGTTTGCACTCACTGCTCCAATTCACTACCAATTTTATTCGTTTGATGACCTATTCATTTTGTAGAAATTCATATTGGATATAGGATGAAGAAAATAACTTTTGTCAAATTTCTACTAAGATTTTCATTTGTTACGACTGGTTTCGGTTTGTTAAACCATTTTCAATATTACTTGAGTTTTTTTTTTCCAACACCAAACCGTTATTCTAACACCTCGATATGTGTTTCGATCATCATTTTCAAGTAAACTGATGCATTTTGACAAACAAATCCTTGAATATGCAATGATACAGTTGATATATTTTTGGTACCTGCAATATGTACCTGAAATAACAAAAATGTTACCTGTATTATCAATACCTTATGTGACATACCAAAATAATTATTTAACTTTTATAACATATCAAAATTACCAACTATTGATCCAAAAATACTACTTGTGGATTGCGCGAAATACCAATGGATACTAAACTAGTTGTCAAAATTCACAAATTCAAAAAGGGAGACCTGCATAGTTCTAGTTGATCATTGAGAATTTTGAAATGGGGGTTTTAATACAATTTATTTATTTCCAACGCTTCCAACAAACCCCTACTTTATTTCATGTATGGAAAATTTTCATGTTTTCTTTATTATATATTGTGTGGTTTGTTTCTTGTAGATATCCATATATAGCTGATTTTTTATCTGATAATACATGCTCACGGTACCATCTGTTGAAATTTCTGCCTGTATGGCCTGTAAAAGCTGATAAACAGTCACCACGTTCTAGTCTATATATGCCCAATTTTTTCCACTTGTCCCTTTTGGGTTTTGCGTTGAATAACCAACTGAAACTGGTCGTAACAAATGAAAATCTTAGACAACAGTTATTTTCTTTATCCTAATATCACTCTATTTATTGTTTAAATGTTAGTTTTACTAAAGTTACTAGGTCTGCAGCTCTAGGATCTAGAATTGTTGAAGATTTAGTTTTGAATAAATTCACAGAAAGGAAAGTATATCCTACCTGAAGATATCCTTGATGACCACTATAGCTTCTTGAACGACATAATTCACTTTGGTTTGTATCAAGTCAAGGAGTGTAGCAACACATCTTTCTGCAGAAGGTTCTACCTTGATGGCACATCTTCCAATGGCCCTCACGGCTTTCCTCACAAAGTCCACATCTACTTCAGTTGCGTATTCTTTCAGTTCGCTCAAAACTTGTGCAATGTTAACTTGAGACGCTAGACGAATCATGATATCAAGCTTCTCTAGTTTGACATAGATAGGGTCATTATACTTGACAAAGAAAACCTGAAACAAATTCAAACTGTTATATTTTAAGAATATATTTATGAGGTATTTCTTGTCATTGACAAATACCATCATCAATCCCAATCATTTCAAAAAAAATTTTTAAACTTTTCCAAAAATACACACATAAATTGATAAACAATTGTATAGGTGATCAACTGAAATTTTAGGCTAAAAAAGCCAAGTAACTGTTCAATCGCTTACATCAACTTCTTTCTTATGATATCCTTGGCTGGAGAGGCGACAGTGATGTGCATTTTGAGAATCAAATGGTAATACATCAAATAATTAATAAAAAAAAAAAATTGGGAAAACTTGTGATTAACGGAAAAACAGATTTTAAACAGATTTAAGTGTTTTCAAAACCAGAACTCTACACTTAATCTTATAACTATAAAGCCATCTCAAAAAAAAATGTTTTTTCTGTTGGCAATAAATTTTAGTGATACTTATCGATCATAGAAGTGATATGCCTAGGCATTGAAAATCATTTGTTAAAGCTCAGGCGATAAAAAAAATATTTTGAAATCTTACTCTGCATAAGTACCGACCAAAAAAAATACTCCAATATTTTTTTAATAATTTCAACTCTAACATAGATAATTGAATCAAAACACTGAATTTAACACAGATTGATTGTTGTGGATATTTAGAGTAATGTTCAAACTACTTTCCAAAATTACTCCACCGGCTGGATAATCTATTTTGTCCTTTGTAATCATAGTAAAATTATTTTCATTTCAATTTTTCAAACACAATATACATACAATTACAGAAAAAAATTAAGTTTTGAACGGCAGATAAACAGATTTAATGCTTTGGCTAGTTTCGTAAAATTATAGCTACTGTAGTAAATCTGTTACTTCTCTGCCTAGTTAAATGAATAACTATTATTTACTACTGCAGGGAAACAAGTGTGTCCTTGGTGTCACACAGAGCATCAAAAGATAAAAAAGTCGCCAAAAAATCAGTTGAAAACTTAATAGAAATAAATTTTAGAATTCCTCTAATAGTAAATAATAAATGACAAATACTATAAGTCAATCTTTGAATATAACCTAATATATAACTTGTCATTGTTACAAATTTCAAACAGTTTTGTGTATTTCATAATTTTATTTTATATTATTTTTAATCTTATGTCTCTTTATATATGTATACAGTGTGGACGTAAAGTTTCCCCTCCTCTTAACAACAAGAACAAGATATAAAGGTCGGGTGGGATTTACGTAAAATGGTATATTTAGTACTGTTTGACGAGAAAGACAATAGTATAGACAATAGACTCAGTGCCGAGAGGGCGCTACCAATGTTTTTTTTATATAGAAAGGGGGTCTTGTGATAACTTGTTTGAATGGTATTTCAATTCTCTATCCAACATTTTTTAATTTTTGGGAATCGGATCAGCCTTCCTGAATAATTAGCAACTTTATACTAGTTTAAAGAATTTACAAAAAGGCGTAATTTTATGAATGGATTGAGTGCTTTATCTTGTAATGTTATCCAGATTGGTGCTGATGAAGCAATAAGACAAGTGCACCAAGTCCGTTACAGTATTCCATGTTAGTGAAATTTTATCTCTTTCATATACTATATTGTGCAGCAATCCTCTAAATGATATCTGAATCAATTCCACACGAATGTTTGGAGTGCAAACTCAATAGGAAGAAATGTTTTTTGTATAATTCAATGTTCATATGAAAGCATGTTTCAAAAGTATTTTTCTTTCGTATAATTCAATGTTTATATGAAAGTAGTTGTTTTGAGAGGGTATTTTCTTTCAGTTTGTACCTAAAAACTACTTATGTGCATGATCAATACATCTTTGTAAAGAGTTAGTTTTGAAATCAATTGCTTTTTTTGGAAGATTCCCACATTTTTTTGTATAAAGATGAAGAAATTGAAAGGCAAAACATTTCTTTCCCATAAATATCATAATTTTAAGAAAAAATCTATTCTAAAATCACTTCAGTTTATTCCAGTAAATGTTTAAATTGGTTACCATTAACATTCACAAAATCATTATGAAATGTTTCTGGGGTAACTTTTTTAGGAGCACCTCTTAAATGAATATAAAACTGCTAATTATTAGAGAACGACTAACTCGATTTCCAACAATAAAAATGTATTGGATAAAAAATTGAAAAATGAGAAATAAAACTTTCTGTTTTTTACCACTTATATTTGTAACTAACTTTACTGCAGTTTCGTCCTATAAGGTCATTTTCAAACGATGATCTCCTACCACATAGTAATGGCTACATCCATCAATTTATATGATGAAATTGGCCGATACTTGAAAAAATCCATAAGTAAGGTTCGAAAAAAAACAATTATTGTGAGATGTTCAGTGAAAATCTCACAATAGAATGTTTTTTGAATACGTTCATCAATTTATATGAAGAACTGAATTATCTATCAAACAAATCATCATGAAACCCCTCCCCCTTTCAATTTGAAAAATGAAAGTTGAAAACACTAAAGTCTTTCTTATCAAAAATTAGTAAAAACGATACATGTTTATGTAATTTTTGATATCTTGTTCCATTAAAAAGATAAAAGAGCAGGGACTATCTACGACTGCACTGTATATAAAAGACATTATTCAATTGATACTATGCCTGTGTATGTTGTTTGTATATGTGTATAAGCAGAATGCTTCTTATAAATTTCAAATGATGACAATGAAAATAAGCACAAGTAAAAATTCGGGCCTAGGAAAAGTATCTCACTTTCATTTCATGTTTCAGAATATCCGGTTTTTTTTGCACTATCAAATTTATATTTCTCAATGCAACATACTGCACTTCAGGTTCAGAACTAAGTAGCGTAACTAGAGGTGGTGCAAGCTTTTTGCTCATAGTGCTACAGAATTCAGTATCCCCTGCTAGAATCTCCATCATTTTGATCAGAACTTTAACAGCCGACAGTACAACTGCAGCATTCGCATGTGCCAAACGTGGTGTTATACGTTCGCAAATACTTTGGGCCTCACGGTCATCTCTTGGAGTATAGTTGGAAAGGGAATCCAAAATGAAAACTTGACCCCATTCAGTACATTCATTGAGAGCTGTCAGCAGTTTGTTTATTGTGTTGGTGCTGAGTTCTGAAAAAAAAAAATCTTCAGTTTATTTTTGAATGGATGAAAAAAGATATCAATGAAATTAATAAATTGAACTTCTCATTATTGCTCTACATTCAAAATATGTTTATCAATAAAAATTATTCTCAAATAATTAATTAACTTCTTCACAAATCAGAACCTAATCTGTATAGTCCTTCCAATATTTTAAAACAACTATTATTGCAATTTTGATTTTATTCATAAATATGCTTTATTTATTTCATTACTGACAGATATTTATCTCACATATGTTTTGAGCTCAGTATTAGTATTAATAGAAAAAAACTATTCTTACCAACAAGAGGTTGACCAGTTGGGCTGCTTTCATTAATTTCAGACAGTGCTGCAACTGCATTAGCAACCACCATTGGATTAGAATCACTCAATAATTCTTTCAACTGATCCAGAAATCCTTGATCTTCAACTAATCCTTAAACAATGAATATAAAAAATAATAAGATAGGCTCGAATAAGTAAATACCAAAGTAAATATTATTAATTTATTCAATAATCGCATTAATTAGACTACATGTTGTTTCCAAAAGTTATTAATTGCTGTGACCTTGTTCTACGAACAGAATAAGAATAAGCATCTGAAGACGGGTTAGTATCATCAGAAGTATATGAAAATGAAAAGCTTACAAACTGATTCATTAGTTTTATTGACTTAAAGTTATCAATACTTTCGAATGGTATATTTGTGAGCTATAAATAACTAAAACAAAGTAGTTGCAAAAAAAAACCAACTTGTTTGCGTTATTGCGAATATTAATCTGGTCAATCAACTGTTCTATTATGACTATTCAATTATTTGTTTGACGGGTAGACCCAATACATAGTTAAGAAAAAAAATTTTCAAACTAATTTTTCTCACAGTAAAATTCTCACAATAACCTTAAAAATAATCTACTACCTCATGCTGATTGTCGAGAACTCTCGAGAAAATATTTTTAGGCACATTGGATCCTACTAAGTTATTTTCTTGATCCTATAGTCAATATGAATTACTATAAAATCAATAGGTCATCAATTGAATACATTTTTTAAGCCTGCAGGTTCCATAACCTCGATGGATGACTAAAACAATTTATTGTTTGAAGATTTATATTTTTCGAGTTTCGAATTAATTGAAGAAGATGAAATTTCATTATTTATTATTTCCATATATGTTCCATTTTGGAATACTGTATGTTAATTCACAACTGCTTTAAGTCAAAATTTTCAGTTTATCAATACAAAACAGTAAAAACAGTAGATGAAGAATTATCTGAGCCACTTTTTAAAAAATTTCAAAACCATTTATGAAATTCGAGTCCTGAAGCAACAGGTTTATTTTTTGATGAAAATATATCTTATAACGTAAAGCAAAAATGGTTGCGGGTTTAAAATTGAGTGATGATGAATAGTTTGACATTTCCGAATGTATTATTTTTAATTTTTTACATATTTTTACATTATAAATACATCCAATTTTGATGAATAACTAACTAGGCGAACCTCGGAGTGTTGTATTTTGATTTGTTTTATGGTTTACAGACGTTTCCTCGGCAAATGTACTGTACCAGTTATTGAAATAAGATATGTGATGGAATCAGCCGATACTTTATGAAAATCCATAATGTATTCAAGAAACACGTTATTGTGAGAATTTCACTAAACCATTTTACGAAGAGGAAACACATGTTCCGCTATATAATAGCTTCTTCAGGCGTGTCTTTACTCTAAAATAAGAAACAAAAATAAATAAATGCTGAAAGTAAAAATACCTGAGGAAATATCATAAAGTTTAGCAACACAAACGGCTGCAGTTTTTCGTACATAAGGATCTTCATCTTTCAGACACTTTCTTAAAGGTTCACATAAATATTCTGTGATCTTGTCCACTCTTATACATCCCATAGTTCTTACTGCCAGTGCTCTGATAAGTGGGTTAGGATCTTCGCAATCCTAAAAAACAATAATAGGTCAGTTTGAAAGAAAAATTCATGAGAATTAACTGATGAAAAAGGAATCAATAATAAAGGCCTCGATGTAACGGCAATCATCATAGAGCTTATGAGAGGGGCTTGTTTATCTTAAATATGCAACATTTTAATTTTTTGTTGATACCATAGGGTCTTCATCAGTGGGAATTTCTATTATTACTTGTATTAGATCATTAGTTGAACAGACAAGTAACAAGAGGTAATTTTTCAAATGAATGCATCTGAAGAATATCTCAATGAGATGGCTCAATAGAGACAAACTCATTTATGAATCAATGGAAGACTTACTTTAACAAAAGTGTTAACAGCCATTATTGCCATATCTGGTTGGGACTTGGCATAGTTCATTAAATATAGATAAACTAACTTCTTCAACTCTAGATTATCGGTTTGCATACAGTTTACTACATCAGGAAACAGAGCTGAGACATCTTTACCAACCGTCATAGAGGCTATTACCTAAAAATTAAGTGTTGATTTTGTCTTGAAAAATTCAGTACATCTTACCTTCTTAACAGCTTCCTTTTTCTTCTCTTTTTTGTCATTGTTTAATTCAGATTTCAATTCGAAGATTTCACCCTTCTTGGTGGTCGTAAAATATTTAGAGTCGGTCATGTTAGAATGACTGTAAATTAAATCATTAGGAAGTGTTTCAGAAAAAAAACCAGTAATGTAAATGTATATAAAAGCCTGTACCTACATTTATTCACAATTATAATTTAATGAACTTAAGGGAATGGAGTGTGTATATTTTTCAATAAAAACGCCTACCACTTTAAATTTGACAGAACTTTCAGAAAATTGACATTCTGAATTCACATGACAGTTGTGTGTCTCAGAAAATTTGTCACGTCACCTAATTAGTAACCACTACAGTAACGGCGTGCTATAAATAGTCACTAATTGTTTAGTTCATTTGTTAATATAATTTTGACAAAGGCATCATTTGTTTATTTCATAAACTAATAATTTGGACTTTATTTGTAGGTATTATTTGATTGAACATTACAATATCTGCTATCGCCCCGTACGAACAACAACACTCAGAAGGCGAAACTTATATAAGCTAAGGATTAACAAAGTCTTGTGACCCTTCGCCCAAATAAAGATATTTCAATTCTCTATACAATGACCTTTAATATTTTGAAATTAGATAAACGGTTGCGGAGTAATTGATGTATGAATTGGAGACTAGTAAAAATGATAATTCCTAACTTTGCAACCAAACCAGGATCGAAAGATATCCAAAGTTAGTTATCACAGGTTAAACAAACTTTGTAATGGGTAATTGAACCAAAGTATTCGACAAAAAACGCATTTTTGTTTTCAATCCGAATCAGGAATATTTTATGATGTAAATAAAAGTCCACACCGTTTTACCTAAGACTATTGGAACGATTTAGTAACTGAAGGTTTGTTCTGGTTCCCAAGTTTGTACTGTTCCAAATCTTACAAAATCAGTGAGTCAGTTGTGGACTGGAGAAGTTCACGAGACACCATGCTCAGTATTCAGTGGGGTGACTCTTTTCTGACGTTAGAACAGTCTAGGCAGAGAACCAGAAAAAGTCTAGAACAGGGGTGGCCAACAAGTCGATCGCGATCGACCGGTCGATCGCGACTGTTAGTCCAGTCGATCGTGGCAAGGCAAAAAATATAAATACCGTCACGGTATTTATTCTCTATTTTACGCAGTAT
>WOGP01002395.1:0-16837 GCA_015342065.1 Leptinotarsa undecemlineata | reverse complement strand
GTTCCTGACACAAGGTGCAGGGCCTGCCGCGAGGCGCCCGAGACTCTAATGCACTTGCTATCAGCATGTAGCATATGCGGTATCGGGCTATATCCGTCGACATAACGCGGCCCTAAGAGGGCTATATTACCATCTACGGCACTCTTACGATATTGACGAGACACCGGTGTTGCCCTACGCTATGGGAGATATTGAATTCATTGTAGGAAACGAGAAATGCCAAATTTATTGGAACTAATCGTTCCCCACCCTCAGGCTCATACAAGCTAATAAGCCTGATGTGGTCCTTCTTGACCACCAGAACAAAACGATATTTATCGTGGAGTTTTCAGCTCCTGGCAAGACGAATATCGTCAGAAAAGAGGGAGAAACATGAATTAAATATCGAACTCCGCAGGCTCTATCCATATCACTCTGTCAAGATGGTTGTTCTGATTATTGGAGTCCTTGGTGGAATGATGTCCTCTCTACCCTCGAATTTTAATATCATACCGGCTTGCCGCACTAAGGCAGAAATCTTAGCCGCACAGATGCAGAAGGCTGTCATTCTTGGCTCAATGCGCTTGCTCAGGGCACATGATTCTCGGACCCACGGTGTGGGGAGTAATCATTGGTTGATAATGCTGGCGCGCCCCCTCGAATGTATTGGGGCTTCGGGGGATAGGGCCTGACCAGCGAACACTACGGTAAAAAAATAATAATCATAATTACTTTTTGCATTCATTTGATAGGTTTCACACAACATAGAATAACTATAATAGTTGAATAAAAAAATGACGATAAGAACTTGCTTCGTACAACAGAAACAATACAATTTCAAGAATTTATTGAAACACCGATATAATATATAGATATAAAGTTAAACCTATAACAATTATGAGAGTAAAAAGGATATATATATATAAGAGTTCATACACAACTTAAAATACAATGTAAATGAAAGTAAAACTTTTAAAGACATGGAGAGAATAATACATACCTATATACTAGTAAAAGAAAATGTCACAATAATTGGAACACAATAAAATATTTAATATAAATATAACGACGTAGTTTGTGGTTTCCTAATTGAGAGTATTTTTTCTGTCAACAAAATCGAAAACTACTATCCTAAGTTGATATAAAAATGAATAGTCATATTTTTGTTTTAAACAAGTGAATCATTCGGAAAGTACGAATCTCCTCAGGAATAGTATTATATTTTTTCGGAGCCAGGTTTAGTTTTTTGTATCTGGAGAATAACATGATCCTTTTTTCTGTCGCTGTTGTGCAAGCGAGTCAGTAGAACGAAATTTCTGTTCTTATGGTAATGGATGATAATATTAAAATAAAAAAGCTGGCGAATATCAAAAACTTTTGCTTTGTTGACAGAGTTTCAGTTGACTAAAAAGGCGGTTTGGACAATATCAATTTCAGGAATATATTTTGAAGCAACTCAAGAGGTCGAAGGTGCGTATGGTATGTTACTCCCCAACAATCAATTCCGTAGCTCAGGTGACTTGCTAAAAGTGCATGGTGAAAAATTTTGAGCTTAGAGTTCGTTAATATTTTTACCAAAAATTTTAATTTGAAAAGTATGCAACGCAAGTTATTACAAATATATTAAATATGAGCATCTCATTCAAGATGAGAATCTATTATTACTCCTAAGTGTTCCACTTTAGTTTCGGAAAGTTTTACATATTGATCAATTTTAAGTTGTGAGAAACAAAGTTTGCTGGAATTATTGCAACTGAAAGGTATATATTGAGTTTTCTCCAGATTTACTATCAATAATCGATGTTCGAGCCAAGTTTTAATGGAAACCAGATCTGATTCAACTACATGTTCCAGTTGCTCCCAGCTATTTGCCTTGTAAAAAATGGCTGTATTATCTGTGAAGCCCATTATTCAACCGTTCTCCTGATGAAATATAGTCCATTAACATATGTGTCGAATAAAATTGGCCCTAGAACTTTGCTTTGGGTGACTCCTATAACAGTTTCTTATGTATCACTCAAAATGTCATCAATTTTTACACACTTAAGTCTTTTGGCGAGATAGCTTTTGAACAAGTTCAGAGCATCACCTCTTATACTAATATCTTTTAGTGTTTTCAGTAAAAGGTTGTAGTCAACTGTGTCGAAGGCTTTCGACAAGTCAATGAAAACGCATAGGCACGGTTTATTCTCATTGAGAACATATTATATATCTGAAGTAAGAGCTAAGATTGCGTCTTAGATAGATGATTGTTTTTCTTATTAGTTAGTGGGCTATGCTTGAAAACTGGCAGTAAAGAAATGTCAGGAAAGGAACTTTAAACGTTCAAGCCAGTCTCGGATATACCTACATAGTAGGTTGAATGGACTGACGTCTATCAGAAAACAACTATTTCCCTGGCTGATACCACGAAGAGCGTTGGATGATATCAGACAGGCATCAGTGCAGGAATCTTCACAGACAACTCTTTCAGTTGTATTCTCAATCGCGTAGGCGTCAGTTCATTCAACCTACAGTGTAGGTATATCCGAGACTGCCTTCAACGTTTAAAGTTCATTTCTTAAGATTAGTATAATTGTTCACGAAACCCAAATCGATGGTCAGATGTAATATTATATTTTGAGACATACGCTGTTAGCCTTTTCTTATGATCGTTCGAGTGGTTAGCGTAGGTAGGTAGGTCTCAAGTGAGTGGATCTATTCGACCCTCCACCGTAACCCACAAGGATTCATTGTAGCTAACACCTATTCACACTCGGCCAAATAAACCCAGCTTCTTAACGAAGCTGATTAGTTTGTATGGTGAGTTATCTTCCAGGTCAGATGGTGAGAGTACGGATCTGCTGTATTCAAAGAACCTGATTCGATCCTCAGCGGGGCAGGCACAAAGTATATGCTCTGCTGTTTTATCATTTTTCAGACAGAGGCGACACACTGTCTTCCGACAGTCCAAGTCTCTGCATATGATCATTCAAATGACAGTGTCCTGTAAGAAGGCCTGTTAGACATAGTAGTCCAGCAACTGTTTGGAATCAAGCTTCGAAGGGTGGATAAACGCCTTGGAGTGAGCCAATCCTATAAGATTTCTGCTGGAAGTCCATAAATATTCTTGCCATCCAGGTGTTCACTGTCTGTCTGGCAATGCCAAAAACGATGCCAATGACAGGTTCTGGTCCAATGAAGCCGCTTGCATCACCCTCCTTTGCAAGAGAGTCAGCAGCTTCACGGTCTTCCAGGCCAGTATGGCCAGGAATCCATACCAGAGTGGTTAGCGTTAGTGGTTCTTTCTACTCATTCGTGTCAACCGGGTGGATTTTAGATTTTCATTAAGTACCGTCCGACCCGTGATAGGAATCGCACGTTATATAAAAGTTTGAATTCGTTAATCCTCAGCTGAAAGTTGTCTTTCGTAAAGAAAAAAAACTGGGTAACAGAAAAACAGATTTTGTGAAATTTTCTCTGATATATTCAACAAATATGAAGTCATAAAAATTTTTCGAACGAGAATGTGTAAGATACTAAAATAGTTATCAATTTTCTGTGTATTCCATCCGAAATCATTCTCTTTCCATAACTTTCCTTTCCTCTCAATGAATATCAGATAATATCTCTTATTTCCTTTTTTTTATTTCACAAAAGCTTGTGTTGCATTGCGTTATCATCGGCAGAAAAATGGAATGCACATCTGTAATTTCATAGATTCGCAAAAAATACATTATATTCTTTCATAAGAAAAAATAAACAAGCCGTAAATAAAAAAAAATAGCCGATTTGATTTTTTGAGAAACGGATATGTATTTCATAAATATTTTCTACTTTATGAAAATGCTGTGGATTATCATGTTTTTTTTCCAAAATGGTTCCCTGAACATTGTACAGCATAAAATGCCCTCAAATGCATAATTATTTTCACAAAAGTTCATTTCACCAAGTGATCAAAAAAAGTTTTTCTCAACCATTAATCCCCTGTATAGAAATAGTTTAGATTTTCTGAACATACAGGGTTAGTCAGAATAAGACCGACACACTCCGACTACAGAGATGAGATGAATAATTTTTATCAAGGTATGTCCTGAAATGCATTCCCTCTGAGATACAGGGTGTCAAAAGTGAACTAGTAGTGTAGTTACGATGGTATGTGGTGATATGTTCCCTCTTATTTTCTTTGGACAACTGAACTGACAAATGAGCTTTTGATATCAGTAAGGCTCATCAATACTCAACATTAAAGTCATAACATTTTATTTGCCAAAAAGTGAAAGTTTTTGAGATATTTGCGAAAAAATGAAAATATGTCCTGAGAAGAGACACAACATCCTGTGAGCAATAGTCGCATAATGCAACTTTCTTATAACATATAGGAATAATTGTCAACCTCCTGAAAATTTTCCAATGATGGCAGTATTCATAACATAGTACAGGTAAGACAGGATGAGACAGATAAACTTTTCTTTTTATTTGTCATATTATTTGAACGAATCGATTTCATAAATTCACCGATCAGTGACCATACATTTTTCCATAATGATCATTTTGTAACATCAACTTGACGAACCCAGCCTGAATTTTAATACTCCTCTTAGATACGAGTTGAAGCCTAAAATAATATTTGCGAAAAACTGAAGATAAAAACTTTCAATTTGTTAGGTTTTATGTTGTTCATTATCAAAGTTATGACTTTGATAATGGAGTCATTCCATACTATATTATCTAGGAATTTTTTTCCAATTCTTGAATCCAAATAATTTTAGTACTTTTGAAACCGTGTCTCTCAGAGGAAATGCATTTTAAAACATACCTTGATAGAAACTTTTCATCTCGTAATGAGGTGAAAAATATATAGTCAGAGTTTGTCGGCCTTATTCTGACTCACCCTGTATATATGAGTACACACATACATAAATTGTTTCAAAAATAACTTCTTCAAATAAACGCATGTTATTGAGAAACGTCTTGTACAGTTTTCATCATATTGTTATAAACCACTTTTCAATTGAAATCAACTGAGTTCATCTGCGCAATATATTATCGCACACATGCTATTGAGGATGATGGAATTGATCTATTATCTTTATATTGATGATTATTCACCTTTAAATGAACAGATGTCATTGCCCGTTTCATTTTACAAAAAAAAGTCACATATTGGGATTTAGTTATATGTTAAATTTTCGATGTCAAAGATAATATCGTTTATATACAATGAACATATTAGCTTGCATTAATAATATCATTCGAAAATGTATTGTTAATTATGTAGACTCCAGTGAATTTCAATATATTTAATATTCATGAATTCAATTTTCGTTAGTAGTCCTACGTAAAACAAAAAATAAGTGAGAAATATAAAATATCGGATGTTGAAATATTAGAATATTGGAAACAGTCAAGGAAATACACGAGCACAATTCATCATTGATATTCACATGACAATGGGAGTAAGCATTCATTTGGACATGACATAAACTCCTCTAGAGAGAAGAAATAGTGAGAGATAAGGATATAATTTTTTGGTATATTCCTTGGATAGATCAGATTTTAATTATTGAAGTGAGAGTCAAAAAGCGAATAGTAAGACGATGAAATATTGATTGCCAAATATTTTCTGCAATTGTAGCATTAGAAAAACTCTGATAGATAATTTTTACAAATTATTAACACATGAGCGCTCCATTTTGATCTATTCTTTAGTATTTTATATAGTGAATTCGCTGTATTGACGGTTATTGAAACAGTAATAGTACCTAGAGATTTGAAGTGTGTATGCTCCATTGCTTTGATCCATTTTGACCTTAGTGGTGAGAATTAGTAGATTAATAGGTGTAATGAGTCAAACTCATGAAAAAACCGACATGGGTGAAGGAATATCTGATAGAAATTTTCCAACTTCAGTTTTGACAGTGGGACGCGGGACCAGACATACTATGAAAATGTACCTATACCACTGAGTCAGTAGCCAGAATAGTATTACAGCAAAGTCAAAAACTAACGTTATACCTTACATTCTATGACTATCTGATAGGATAAGGTACTGGTCAAACTCCGAGACCATTGGAAGTGCATAAGAATGAACATCAAGATTACATCCAAAATAAATAATTGACAGGATCCTAATTATCAGAACACATTTTGAAATCATACGGTGAATATCGAGCTGAATGAAACAAGACGAGAATGATTGCCAATGAATCCCACTCTAAGAGACGTAAAATAAAAGAATCAGCGTATATTCTCATATCTGGATAGAATTGTATTTCGAACCGCTCCTTAGAACTGGATGGTAGTTGGCTAACCGTCTTGAAAAAAAATTGGATAGTAGTGAAATCGCAACAGACTAATATGGGAGAGCACCTTGTATTACATCGAATGTTCCAGTAGTTAATCAATAACATTGACATATGTGAGTAATGTTCGATGTTATGTACCTATTGCGACTGTTTCATTATATAACCTGAATGTTTTCATTTATATTAACTATATGCAATTTTAAACTGTATACAATTTCTCTAGTTTCTTTTGTTCATTGACGATATGTGATTTTAATGTATTATCTGTAAACAATTTTTCTAGGCGCTTTTTTTCATACTGAAAGAAACTTTATTTTCATATTTCATCCATTATAATTTATTGTATATTGAAATGATATAACCCACGCAATGGTTTATCCTTCTGTGGAAACTATATTTATTTGTCGTTAACAAAGATTATTGTGAATTTCAAATTGAATGACAAATAAATATTATTATTATTAAAATAAATCACATTTAGAAACTCCTTTGACATCTGTCGAAGGAATTGAGTATTGAATAGTCAGCAAAGGAATAACTGCATATATATTTGAGATTTTCGTCCATTTCTGAAGACCGAAGCAGATTTTGGCCTCTGTAACGACAAGATAAGTATCGTTTTATTCCTTAGTAATTTTTTTTGATAGGCCAAATCTGGTAAATACGACCAGTTAGTGATAAATAGAACGTTTTTTATTATGAAAAAACTTTCATTCCACGTAGTAACTTATCGGGGTACACTTAAAAGTTTGCCTTTTCTTCACCTGTATAAATTTCATCATTATAATTTTCATATTGTGGAAGGTGAAAATCTAAAAAAAGGTCAATGAAAAACTTATTATTTTTCCAAAAAATGTCATCTTCACTTCGGATTCAAAAATTCACTAGCTACCAGTTGTCAAATAATGACGAAACTAACTATTTAGTCTTTCCGAGACTACTTTCATACTCCAGGATAGTAGAGACTAACTCAACTTCAAACGTATTCCTATTTGCCCTACAAAACTACTCTCAGAGAAGTTGGAATTCAGGTGGGACCCGTAGATGATAATTTAGTGAAAAAAGTGAATTGTATGATCCTGAGTTGATTGAACCGATTGAAATCATATTTGAGAAACTTTATGCTAATTATGAAATGCTTAATACTCGGGACGATTACATTATTCATCGGGGATCCGTTGATTCATACGGGAAAACCACTGAATAGTTAAATGGTTCGATTGAATTAATTGAGTTCACATGTAGATGTATGGGAAAACAAATTGAAATATAGTTGAAAACTTCCAGTCTGCTCTCGGCAATACAGTTGCGGAAAAAACAGAAAATGGTCGGAGAATATTGATAAATTAGGTAAAGCAAATATATTTTTAAGAATTCTTTGCATCAACTATTTCCCCGGTAGTTAATAACAAATTGGATACTCTACTCTGAATGAAAAATAACGCCCAGAAAATGAAGAAATTTGGATGAGAAACTGAGAAAAGGACTAACAAAGTTAGAAAAATGTGAGTCGACGTCGATAATATAATGGTTCATATTATCAATTCAGTATTATCAAAATAGACTTGAACAAAATACGAAAGAATGATTTGGCTTATATTGTCGGTGATATCATAATGGTAATTATACAGCAACTTACTTATTCGGTTCCTCAACTGAAGTGGATTGACAAAGACACTACATCAGTGTTGTCACTTTTGTTTATTTGAAGAAGCAGTACAAATTTGTGGTGTGATTTTCGTTATACCTACTGAACGAACTGAAAAATTGGAGAAAAGTCTGAAGAGTTTTCATCAGACTCTTCTTCAACTTCTGAAGCTGTAGGCGCTTAGATGAAAGTTTTGAGAAAAACGAACTTTCAATAAACCAAGAAAGATACATTCCAATTCATGCTATTGTCTTTCGTAGCCACTGTGCTTGAGATAGGAGTTTTTTTTTAATCTACACACCATACCAATTTGTCTTGAAATACCTAATTCAATTCCATACGATATTCACAATCAAACTACCCAAAAAATTTCATTTCATATGTAGAACTTCTCGATTTTGATCCATTCTTTATAATATTGGATTTCTTGCACGACTCTAATATCCTGAACTGATTAATTCATTCACATCGATGAAAAGAGAGTAGAATGAGGAGAAGAATCTGAGTCACATCCTCTGCTAGACATTTATCCGATAGGACGACTATTAACCTGTAGTCAGCGAACTGAATAATTGAGTCAATTAACTTCTACAGACCGAAATGAAAGAAGCATTGCCAAAACTAGAAACTGCTGTATTCAAAGATGATGTTTATTGATTATTATTCTTAATGCATGAACATGATGAAACAGTTGAAGGCTGGGTAGCGTTTACGAGTTTCAGAGCTGTTTTCTCAATTGAAGTTGACATAAATCGGTTCTCATATTATACGTAAATCCTGTATCTATGTAGTTTCTCGAGTTCAGATCAAAACTCCGTTTTTCTATGAGCATTTATAGTTCGTACTTTGAATTCAATCCATCAAAATTTTTGATTCCCGTTATTTTAAAAATTATGAGTAAAATAATCTGAAAACCACCGTACATTCTCTAGTCATTTGGTTGTTAAAATAAATAAAATAGAGAATTTGAACTTATTCCGACCGGATATGACCTCGATTTCATGTGTTTTGGCACTCCTTGTGAAATTGGTTTATTGGCATGATATTTTTTTTTAGTTTTAGTATTATCTTGGTGAGGAAATTGATATTGACATTGTCATCAGATTTGAATTCATTTCTAGTCATGATAGACTAGCGATACGTCTTGGCTCCGCACAGCTGCAATCCTTATAATAAATATACTACAGAATGTCTTTATATACAAAGTTATTAGCTTATTTGTCAGTAGACAATACAAACATGTTTTCTTCAGAGGTTATTCTTGAAAGAGGGACATATTATTGGCCCGAGACCGCCGCAACCTCTATGTTCCTGCATTTCAAATCTGTGATATCTTCAAGAATATTCATCACAATTACATGCTCTAAGGGATCATATAGATGGACAAATAGTGATATAAAAATAATGGTGTCTTATGGGCGCGCCATTTTTCTTCGCGGCTGGCACCCCAGTCGGAATATTGAAAAATTCTTTCTCATTGTACATCAAGAATATAAAGCGGACATAAACACAAAATTTCAGCCTCCGAAAATATACTGGTACGGAGAAACAGTGATGAAAAGGTAATCTTATATTTAACACGCCCCTTTCACCTCCACGGGGAGCTCCCCCATAGGAATATTCAAAAGTCGTCTCTTAGAATGCATCTAAGATGTAAGAAGCATCTATATACCTAATTTCAGCTTCCTAGGACTTACCAGTACGGATAAACAAAATGATAAGTGAGTGACTTTCGCATTTATGAGTATATATGGATACAAAAAATTTAAATTGATGATAACCAATTTTTCCTCATTTTTTTTCTGATCAATAAAAAATCAGAGATATACATGAGACATCTCGCATCCATCAATATTGCGCGTTTGGTCTCTGCTATTAATCAGTCCCTTGCAGATGATGCTACTTTATTGGGAAACATGAAATTTTGTAAAAAATCACCTTTCTGGTTCTCTTACGATTCGCAAATCTAATTTTTCCGTTATCAACTATAACATATTGTGGCAAACCAAACTCGACTCATACAAAAAGTTTGTATAGTAATGAAATTCCAGTTTTGTGATAATTCTTGTTCTGACTTTCCTCAAGTCATTCTGAAACTATAATTCTTCACTTCAGAAGTAACAATCAAAATTACGCGTTAAATTTTTGCTTCTTCCAGCCAAAAGAGGTTTCTCTGCAAAAAATCTGTTGTTTTTAGTTGTATCTCCCATGATGATACTTCAGAGATTGCTGACACTGCCAAGAAAGGAAATACTTGATGTACATCGGATGCGTTGTTGTTCCTTCGTTCAATACTATGGAAGTTCACTAGAGAATAACATAACCAGTCTATATTGAAAGGGCGTAATTTTAGAAGTGATTGATTTTTTTGGGTGGTTGGTTATAAAAGTTTTGGCTTTCTACTTCTCCATCTTGATACAAAAAATGAGGGAATCACATAACAAAAGGTAGAAAGCAGTCAATATCAGAAATTAACTACACAAAGATGTGCTGATCATGCAAAGAAATAATTTTCAGACACAGACATTTCCATATTAACATTGAATTACACGACAGAACAATACTTTTAAAACAAATACTTCAATATTAACACTGAATTATACAAGAAACCGTTCTCTCTAATTAGTTTGTGTTCCAAATATTTCTAATACAATCGAATCAGATAGCATCCACAGGATTCCCACACAATATAATAAATGAAAGAAGTAAGATATCACTTACATGGAACACTGAGAAATGTTATCCATACCTGGTATTGATGAGCCGATTAAACAAATATTCTACGGTGAAACATCGGATGTCTACAGTATTTCATGTGAATGACATTTTACTTCTTTCATTTATTATATTGTATAGGAATCCTGTGAATGATATCTAATCTGATTACATTATAAATGTTTAGAATACAAACGGAATAGAAAAAGGTTTTTTGTTGTAATTCAGCGTTCATATAAAAGTATTTGTTTCAAAAGAACGTTTCTGATGTTCCTATGAAAATAGCTGTTTCGAAAGGGCTTTTTTTTTCAGTTTGTCTCTGGAAGTTACTTCTTTGCATCTTTGTATGGAGGTGATTTTTGAAATCAATTGCTATCTTGCTTTCGTTGGAAAGTTCCCACATTTTTTGTATTAGGATGGATAAGTATGAGGCCAAAACCTTTCTTTCCAAAAAAGCTATACGCCTACCATATTTTTTAAGATAGGTCTATACGAGTTTCTACTTCCTTCCACACTCTTGTTCGAAATTAGATTGTCCAGATTGAATTTGCTGCCGAGACTTAGCTTAGTTTTGTTATCTCAAGAAAAGTGGTCAATGGAAGTGTGGAATCTCTGAATCTCTGTTTCAAGCTTCAAAAAATATATTATGATATACAGTGTCACACATAAAGTCCGCATCGAATGGGATTTTTTTCTGTTTAATTCTTCAAGCAACTTTTGATATCTCCATTAGGTTGTGCTTTGAAAATGATGCCAAACGACATGCATATGACCGATCAAGTGATTTTTCTTCCCTGTCAAATTTGACATTTTTTCCAAAAAAATTTCAGAAAAGCAGTTATTGCACGAAATTTCGAAAATCGGTATACAGAAGATGATTGTTTTTTCATTTTTTACCCATATACCAATTTTTTGCTCTCTAGTACAAATTTAGTTTTTTTACAGTTTTTCGAAAATTTGACATTTGCCGATTTCTCAAATTTAGCCAAACCTCAACAAATATAGTGCTTTATGCCTAAGTTATCTTTCCAACGCATATTTATTTAAAAACAGATGAATATTTCACTTCATTTCTACTTTTTGCGAAATAGCTTGATATATAAGCATAATTAAAAAACAATATCAATGAAACGTCAATAAATTATTCTTTACTGCACTTCCAAACAGTTAAACTTTGATTTACTGATTACGAAAAATTACAATGAAATCAAACTAAGGGAAGGAATTATACGAAAGTAATTTCACATTTACTAAATATCTTTCATGAGGTATGGATGAACAAAATTACTTCAGAAATTAATTTAGATTTTGTTGCACATTTCGGTGTGCCTTCCACCACCTTCAATGCAATCAATTGTTCTTTTTAAAACATATTCAACTGCATTCTTCATACTACGGGGTTTCGTGCTTACAACACAGCAGTATTGGGTCTTTTTCGAAATTTTCCATAACGTAACTTCATGTGTCTATGTTGAATTCATTTTAAACGTAGACCGAAATGAGAATATATCATTTATCATTTGGTTTCTCGACATGTTTCATTATTGCTTCTACTGCTTGCACTGTGCACTGTCCTCTTCTCAACCCACATTGTTGCTTCGACTGATCCTCTTTATCCTTCAATTTCTTCTCGAGTTTGTTCCTCAACAATATCCCGTACATTCCATCTTTTCAAAAAGGCATGTTGCTTTGTTCAAAGATTTCCACATTCCAGAAGCGATATCATTATTTCCGCATTTTGCATTAGTTCTCTTAGAACAGCCTGCACAAATTTGGGAACAATCTTCATCAATTCATGACCAACCGATAAACTAAACACCACTATGTCAGTAATCAATGATAGGTCTGGCAGATCCAGTTAGCAGTATTCTGTGTTTCTCACGAAATTCTTGAACTTTTGAAATACACAAAATACACTTACGTTACTTAGTATTGGCTTTCAAGAGCAGTTTAGTTCAGTCTAGCACCACTGGTAAGAGCTATGGTGGCTCAAAACAGCGGTGTCTTGTGTTGAATCATAAATATGTTGTGTTTGGGCTCTGTGTTCCAGCTAGTTGCTTTGCAGTGAACGACAAAACAAATCTTGTCGGCCGTCGATGTCGAAATTTGTCTTTGGAACTGATCGCCTTGATGAGCCTCGTTTATCTTTGATATCTGAGGATTGGGTTCTTTGTATATCCCATAGATGGCGTCTCCGTAAGGGGAGATGTCATTGCCCTGTCTTATTTAGGATTATCCTTTGACGATAGTTGAGTCCAGCAACGCATTCGAGGTTCAACCTAGCACCACTAATGAGATCTATGAATGAAATAAGCGTTGTGTTCGGGCTGTAATTGTCTTGTAGCAAAAGACAGAGGACAATTCAGATCGGCGTTCAATGTCAAAACTTGGCTTTGAAACTGACTTTGAACTGTCTGTGAACATTTTTTAATTCAGAAAATTGTATTTTTATAGTAATAATAGAAATTGGTCAAATATTTGATGATCAAAGTTATCATAGTGATATTGAATGTCTCGTCATAGTCCATAATCGAAACCAACATTTGGATAATCTGAAAAATCTACAAAGTCATATATTTAATATTCTGCTACATGCAGGTTATAGGTTCAAGGTCAACGTTCTGATTCATAGCAAGTTTTTGTATAGTGTACATGTATCTGTATCTGTTGTTTAGTGACTGAGTGAATAAAAGTGACATAAGCCTCATGAAATATGTCGCTGTTCACAATCTTCAGAGAGTCACATCAGCTTGCCGATGGATAAGGTTTCTATTTGTCTGAAAGGGTTTTCTATTGAAAATACAGGAACTGATGAAAGTTCCAAAGGTTCCAGACTGTATCTTACATTGTTTTGAGCTTTTTCCAAAGATTACACAACATACATTCAGGAATATTTCATAACATCCTAGGTCATTGTAAAACGTTGTGCTATGTAATTTTTTGGAACAGTGTAGATCATTGAAAAATATATCTATGTATGAGACAACCATTTTTATCCTTTGAAGTAACTGATAATAGTGACTTTGAATAAAATTCACTCTGAAGTATATTAACGAAAATCTATTTCAATTATGGAATATATGATCTGTTATTAAACGGTTGATATATTTATGTTTGTATGAGATATATGATCAAATTTTTTCATTCACTTGAAAGACCTATTGATGCCATTATGTGTGGTATATAACATCTCTCAAATGTGCGCCATGGCTTCTCTGGGTGTAGCGCATCCGAAACTTCCAATTGTCTATGACTCTAGTGCATTAATCATGCTGAATTTGACCGATGACATGGGTTATGTTGGCTTCGAGCGCCGTTGTAGTTTGTGGCTTATACGTATACACCTATGACTTGAAGAAACCCAAAAAAAAAACGGTCTACAAGGTTAAATCGCACTATCTCAGTAGCCAGTTCACATCACCTTCACGTGAGATGGCCATGCCCCCAAATCGCTCATGCAGTATATCCAATGTGGCATGAGCTGTATAGCTCGTAGCGCCGTCCTGTTGAAACCATCGGTTTCCGGATCATCCAAATCAGGCCAAAAGAAGTTGGTTATCATACGACCTATAGTGCTCGTCGTTGACAGTGATAGCCTGGCCTACGTCGTTCTCAGAGAAATATGGACCGATGACGTCGCCAACCCAAAACTCTTACCAAACAGTGTTTTTAGGAGATTTTTGGATCTCATGTGGTTTTGTATGTTCCCAAATTCGATTATTCTCTTTGTTCACATACCCATTCTTCCAGAAATGAACCAGATGATTTTGCGATTAACATAAGAGTTAGTTGCTCCAGACGGCTGCAGAGCCCATTCAGCGAACACATGACATTGTTTATGGTTGTTTACCTTCAGTTTCTGGGTCACTTTAACTTTGTTCGGATGCAGGCCCAAGTCACGACGCAAAACTCGCCAAGTTGTAATGTGTGATCGTGACGTGAAATTGACTGCCTTGAATTCTACTGCACACTGTCACAGACAGCTGTGTTCGACAGATCGTGATTGTCATCAACGTATGAGTATTGTTCGATCGTTTACTGAAGCAGATGACCCAAATTTATCCACCACATTGGGAATAGTTTTCTCGGTAGGACGATTATAGTGACTGTTATACCCATTTTGATAAAACAATTTCATTAGTTGTAAAGGTTGTTAAATGTTATATCTGTCCGTGGTGATTTCGCAAAACATACTGAATAAATACAATCAATTTAACAAATGTATCTTCAACAAGATGGTTGTCAAAATTCGGAAGTCCCTATTGAAAGACCCAATACATAATTACATATCTGCCTATAGACAGCAAAATGAAAATACGACCTTGAAGTTAGTTTCTGGCTTGACAGTTTTGATTTTTCGATAACTTACAAAAAATACTTTAAATTACATGAAGTGAAGCTCAGTTCTAATGTGCAGTGGAGACTAATGTCGAAACCTTTTCAGTAGCTTTCGAATTGCCATATTATAAATGAGACTATTATTTTCAATTATTAAAAACAAATAGTGAATTATCCTTGAAAGATAGCTTTCATGTAGCTTTATAGAAAACTATATGATGCTAATTTCAAATGAAAGTTTCCCGGGTAGCATCACTTTCCCGTCTTCACAGGAATAACATGGTCCCATTTCAACAAATTCGTAGAAAACATTATTGAAATACACTCATAAATCATCTTCCTGATTCACTCCATCTATTGGTGAAAACCGCAGAAAAATTCATTCAAAATGTTTGAGATAACCAAAGAGACGGTCCGTCGTCCGTCGAGGTTTTGATTTATAATATGTATTGATAGAGAAGTGGTATTCTGTATTCTATTCATTCCATATTTTCACAAATAATGATTGGCAGAACGAAAACAAATTGAGAAATAACTCCAATCTTCAAATAATCATGTAGTCGTCTCAAACCCTTGTCACATAATACCGACAACCATTTTTTGTCGTAACTGAATTTGAAAAGTGAAAAAGGTAACATTCCTATTATGATGAAAAATTCTTTGTCATTTTCAGTGTTAACTTAAGTGTTCGATTTATTCAACGAAAACGGATAGATTGTAAAATATTATCACAGCCTATTATTGATGAAGATAATAGCCTGGGAGGTATGGAAATTTCACACTAGGCAAAGAAAGGTTGTAAACGCAATTAATTGGAATTTTTGAAGATTCAAGATTCATAAGCATGAACATTGCGGGTGCAACCTGTTAAATGATTATATCGATCTAGTTTACTCAACAGTTTTCAAATTAGCGTGTCCACATTGTCACAGGTGAATAAAATTCGGGTACTCAATGGAGGTAGTTATTAGTTACTCTGTTATTACCTACAGTAGTTATATAAGGGCTAATGGAATCCTTATAGTACGAAACTGCAGTAACTTCAGTTACAAATTAAAGTGCTTGAAACCATAGAAAGTTTCAATTCTCATTTTTGATGATGATACATGATGACGGATACATCCATCAATTTGTTGTCGAATTAGTTTACCTTTCCTTCTGAGTAGTTCAGCTCTTTAATTGTGTTTGGATTTGATTCAATAATAATTCGAATTTGAACATATATTTCACGTTGATAATTTTTGAGTGTCTCGGAAAATACAAATATATTTAGATATATTTGTTTGAAGGTGTTTGACAATGTTTCGTGGTGTATAACATCAGTTCGGACTTCCATTGTCTAATATAATATAAATTGATTTGGAATCCCTGAAAAAATAAAATGATTAACCGATAATAACAATTTTACTGAGCACAAAAAAACTGAAATTTCAAGGAAATAACATACAAGTTAAAAAAAAATTGAAATATTAATAAAGAAAAATAAATAAAGCTGAAAAATAAAAATTAAAATATTTCAAAGCAAGTTACGTCACAAAGTTTCGATTGTTAGTATCCACAATCGTCTTCGGGTGATAACTGGACTTATTCCTTCGAGATCTGACTATTTAGAGATCATTCGGGTGCTTTCACTTTTCACCTGATTAACGGATTAAATGATTAACGGAAAAACAGATTTTAAACAGATTTTTTTTAACAGATTTTTTTTTAAACCTATCCTCTTTTTCCTCTTTCCGCTTCATTGGTTTTAGCGGGAGATGACCGTTTGGCAGGAGTTGGTCGTTTTTCGCTTGATAAGAGGTTTCCATATGTTACGTATCCCTATGCTAGCTTGACCAAATGCGTTATTGGACAGCATATACGCGGCTTC
>WOGP01002394.1:0-16837 GCA_015342065.1 Leptinotarsa undecemlineata | reverse complement strand
TGCAGCAACTTTGTTCTTTCTCGACAATTCCGATGACCAGATCTGTCGAAGTTCGTTATGATACTTGCCGCGGAGAGAGTTTTTCACTGCTGTTACCTCTTGTGAGTGGCGTTGTTCCACCCCTAGGTAAGGATAAGCAGGGATGACCACTAACACCCATGGCCTTTGGTGAGTTGCGACACCACTTTCACGAGCAACTGGTTCAAAACTGGACCGGCAACCCAGGCGCACCCGGGAAGGGGAACTCTAATCTCCTTCCGGTGCCGGCCGTGTGTCATCAGGGCTAACCACCCGGTGAACCCAACCCTTTGTTCCCAGTAATCAAGGAAGGGGCCCCCACAATCGACCCGCTCAGAGGGGTCAGAGGCAAGGCGGTGGGGCCCATAAAAATAATTTGCCTACCAATGACAACCCTGGCAATGAAAAGACGTATTATTATTTTTATAAATTAGATAGTAGTAACCGTGCTAAGAGTTAAATATGTGTTCCATGTAAAGAGTTATCTGAACGCAGCCATGATGAAAATAAATTAGGTGTTCTGTGACTATCTGTAGAGTAGGGAGGGTGAGCGTAGACCCACAGCACTTAGGCCACATGTGATCCGTAGTACATCCTCCCGAAGAGTTTTCCTCCTAGGTTATCGTCCATCCTGTCCTTTCCAGGAAAGTGAACAGGTCACTATAGAAGACATCTTCATATTGGCAGGTATAGGCCAAGACTTGCCGAACACACACTCTCTTTGACAACCTATAGGTGTCTCACGGTGGCCTCAGCGAAGGTTTTGGAAGGTACAGAGATATTACTGTCGTTACGCGGCAACTTCAACCTTCTTGGGGTTCCCTCCGTGGAGGTGCACAGGTGAGGGAGATTTCCAGCAGGGGCAGCTGGTTCCTTGCCTTCATTTCCAGTCGCCGCCTGACATTGAGGTGAACACTTCTGTCTAGTCTCGGGATTGGTTTTTGTTTTTGTAGTTTCCGTTTTTGTGTTGTTTCATCCATGTGTGTTCCCACGAATAGCAAGGGAAGAGTTGGTCACTTCTGGCAGAGCCCCGCATTACCAGAAGTAGGCTAATTACAATGAGATTTCGCCCAGTTCCCCAAGGGAATCATTCGTGACCGCTTATCACCCTGTGGCCATTCAGCTGTCGGCACGATTCTTCACACCTTAGCTTGGGTAGGCTGGTCTCCGATGGCATGTTTTGCAAAGTCTTTTGGGAGGGTTTTAGTTCCCTTCACCTCACTTATTTTTGCCGCTGACCAGGAATTCGGCGACCTCGTCCGTAAGACTACATTGGCTTCCCGGACACAGCCTCCAGTCCCCTGGCCGTTCCCCTATCCGCCACTTTGGGGACGCTCCCGATAGGTAGCCCAACCCATGGGTGTTCTGTGACTAATGTTTCTGTTTTTCCGTTAACCAGCTGTCGCACCCCTACGAACGACAACCCTCAGAAGTCGAAACTTATGCGAGCCAAGAATCAACGAGGTCTTACCTTTTAACGTGTGATTCCTAACACTAATGTTTTCAATATTCAGACATTTACTCGCAGAAATAATTGATATAACATTGTTTTGTAACTTGTTTCTGCGAGTAAATATCTGGATATTAAAAATTATGTTCAGTATGATTTATCCATACATGGTGTTCGATGAAGCATCAGAGATAATTGATCGTTACATAATCTGCAACCAGTATGTGAACATCTCTGTGTATATCAATGTGTGTGTACATGTACATGTACAATGTGTACATCAAATAGGAAACATTAAACAACAGTATAGTTATCAAATACGGTAAATATTAGAAATGTTGCCGGCAGAAGAATTTTAAAGAAATGGTGTCGAAAAATAATTCAAATAATTCAAATTATTTTCGAAATTTTTATATTTGAACGAAACAGTAGTACCAACATAAATGTTTAACCTCGTTAATCGCATAATAAATTGCCAGAACAGCGTATAAAAAAATTAATTTGTGCGGGAGAAGTATGAATCAAGATCGACCAATCTGCAAAGGCGACGTGGTAACGAACTCATGTTCATTCCCATTGTTTACTGGTGCAAAACGAAGGTGTAATATGACCTTTCGATCTTTGAGGAGCTACAATTTCGGAACAAAGAAGAAGCGCCGCGTTTCAACTCAAGAATTATGGTGTTCTCATCATTTATCGTAAGTATGAACTTTTTACCAAATTCTTTCGCAGTCAACATTCCGAATATTCACCACTAGTGAGGTATTCCATTAATTTTCGTCTCATAATGGACAAATTCGTGATCGAGTCCCAACCAATCTTGTGAAGGAACGTGAACATAAAATTCCATTTGTGCCAGGTGGTGTGTGGAGGCGCAAGACAGTTTACCCGAACAATATATCACAGAAAGGGAGAGACCCACGCCAGCAATATCCGAGATTGTCGCTATTTTCGCATCCGAAACGATAGACATAATAAAAAACGCTGTATAAGGAAAATGCATTACTATTTCGCGCCGTGAATGCCTCCCAAGAGGATGCAGAATAAACTCCGCCATATTATTTCGCGGTTCACTTTTCAACGCGCGTTTTAACGTTAATAACTTTCAGGGGCGTATCGAAAGCGAATGATTTTGAAGATAATAACAGACTTTGTCTTCCTGTCTCAGCTACTGTGTGAATCCAATTCTCTATCAGAATACTTCCATTGACTGCTTTATAAAACATATTTGCAGCAGATTGAGTAGAAAACGAACAAGATTGTGAGGAGCAAACAAGGCAAACATTGAAATTAAATATCGAAATGTCTAAAAGACGTACGTGTTTGAAAGACACTTTGATATTTAATTTCTGTATAAGTATAAGATGCATAGGTTGTTTCACAATCGTTGTCCATTTTTATGAATGCTTATTTAATTCAATCGAAATGAGAGTCAATTAATTCAATGCACGTTTGCTAAGGTAGGTTAAGGTTAGGTTAGGTCCAAATTGAGTGACTTTGATGTGGCTTACACTTGTTCACACTCGACCAAATAAACCCAGCTTCTTAACCAAGTCGATTAGTTTGTATGGTGAGTGGCCTTTCAGGTCAGATGGTAAAAGTACGGCTCTGCCAAACTCTAAAAATCTGAATCTGTCCCCAACGGGGTAGGCACAAAGTATAGGCTCTGCTGTTGCATCGTTAATGAAGTAGTTGGATATACATCATGCAAGATTCCCACCTTGATACTAGCAACAACCTTCCCATATAAGAGTTTTTGCACGTCAACTACACCTGGCGATGACTTAGATTCAACCGTGCAGGGCTTTTTCGCCTCTGATTTTGATCAATCATCACTTGAGAGCAAACATTTGCTAACCTGCTCATGGTGGGTTTGCTCCTCCACCTGGAACAGATTCTTATGTTCAGTTATTTGATCAGGAGTTGGAGAGTTGTGAAGCTCTTGCTCCTGATCTAAATTTACAGGGAGGTCAGTTGGAGTCATAAGCTTGACATCCATCTCTTCTGTAGACTCGCTCCTGATCTAAATTTTCAGGGAGGCCAATTAGAGTCGTAAGCTCGACATCCACCTCCTATGTAGACTCAGTGTCAGAAAAAATGTTCGAGTTTACTCTGTTCATAAAAGTCTCACGAGTAGCTAGGGAAAGAAGATCACGGCAGAGCCCAGCATTACCGTGACAAGGCGATGCTACGACGAAAGGGCGCCCGCTATCTCGAAGGTTTCGTAGTGACAGCTGATAGGCTCAGTGTAATACATCCTCTCGGCACGGATACACACACCTTAGGATTAAGCCATCGTTGGGATGCCATTCAGTTAGGGAATAACAGAACCACAAATGATTCTGTCTTTCTCGTATCCAGCGAGGCTACGTGGAAGTAGGCATCCGATGGCCGGTTTGTTCAACCCCCATATCCCAAGCCAATGCACTCGCCAAAAACAGCATGCACAGTAGTTCAGGCAGTGAAAGATAAACAAGGACAGCCAACCTGCCTTTACTGAACTCGTATTACCTTTGTTAAGGTAATACGAGTTCATTAATTCCGTCACCATAAAAATTGGCTGCTCGGAATTCGATCAAGCTGACGAATGCACTAAATGCCTAGTCCTGATTGGCGAAGGTTTTACCGGTTATAAGATTATTGAAGTGTATGAAAAGATGCTAGTCGGTTGACGAAAGATCTGGGAAGTTTGGTGGGTGAGGCAGAATGCTAAATTCGTTTAATTTTCGGGCGATGATTTGTAAATCGTGCGGACTCTCGTTATCGTGGAGCAAGATCGGACCTCTTCTGTTGACCAGTGTCTGCTGCTGCTGACGTAATTTTCGGTACATTTCGATATCCTCACAAAAGGACTCTACTGTGATGGTGTAGCCCAATTGCAGAAAGTGAATCACACTGTTCAGAATCATCAATTCTTTGTTGTTGGTAGATTGTGAGCTCGCGCAGCACCCACTTTGAACAGACCTTTCGCATACCCAAATATTAGGTAATTCACGATATGTCCAACATGTTCCTTTGACATCTTCAGAGACTCAGTCATCTCGATCAACTTCACTTTGCGGTCATACAAAATTATTTTGTATAATTTTTTGATGATTTCGTCGGTAACATTCTCTTTGTGGGCATTCCTTCCTATCCATTTTCTACAAACTAACAAAAGTTGTTTTACTCAAAGTTTTCTATCCGAAAGCTGTGAAATGATGACCAGAACACGTATCTGAAGTCAAAACGCGTTACTCTTCCTACATTTTGAAATTATAGCCCCCAAAAAATTAAAAAAGGGCATGATACTCATTCTTTTTGCACCAAAAAACGAAAAATTGGAAAAACTATCAATTTCAATTATGGTTTAATCTGAAGCTGCTCTAACCAATGTATGCTGATTACTGTTAGACAAATCCGTTGACACGGAAAACTGACAGTGACTGTGACGTATACAAGTGACATGACCGGTGACCTGACCTTTCAAATTGTTTGAACTTCAGTATAGTTAAAAGTCATTTTTTCTGGTTTTAAAATCTTTCTGTTCATTTCGATTATTCCCCAATGGCTGGATTATTCAACAACTTTATTCGTAGGGTAAGTAATAAGAAGGTTAGAGTCTAAAAAGGTAATTTGGGCTTGAAATCACAGTTAAAAACATTGAAAATACTGAGGAATATTCAAGGCCTGTAAGTTGAAGATTGGGCTGTAAATTTATTCAGAAACACATTGCACAAATGTTCTTTTCCTGTTGAAAGTTAGTGTGACCACGAACATAGTACTAACTGATGACCAAATCTATAATATTCTTAGAAGTTGAAATATCAAATCGAGGTTAAATGTTATAAGTTAAAAAAAAGTTTTGATTAAGAACTTTCATGTTGACTTGGATATACCCCAAGGCTCGATATCAGGTCGTTTGATTTTTCTGTTGTTTCTCAATGATATGCCTGCATATATTGATACAAATGGTTCTGCTACATTTGCTAATGATTGTGTACATTTGCAGGTCATTCAACATGTTTTGTAGTATCACTATTGTGATCTAATAGTTGAATAAATTGTCAATTTATTTAATTCATAGAGACAATAATTAATGAATTTCTCCAGGTGCCACAGTTATTGAAGTCAACTGTACCGACTGCCAAACACATAACCCACAGAAATTTGATTTTATGTAAGTATGGGAACAAAATCATTAAAAATGCTTCACCTAATAATTGTTTTTGACTTCAGCGTCTTCACTTTTGGCACCAAAGGTTCAACAACCAGCACCTGACTTTAGTGGAACAGCCGTAATCAATGATGATTTTAAGAACATCAAGTTGAGTGATTACAAAGGGAAATATGTGGTACTGTTTTTCTATCCTCTTGACTTGTAAGTGTGTTTTACCTTATCTTGAATATTACAAATAGAATGTCCATAACAATATATTGTAGAGAATAATAGAGAATTAATATCTGAGTCATAGTTGAATGTTAGGTTAGGTCCACCTATTCATACTCAACCAAATAAACCCAGCTTCTTAACGAAGCTGATTACTTCGTATTAGTTGATGTATATAACTCGAATATTATCTTTCTCTCATTTAAAATCTATTTAACCAGCTGTCGTACCCCTACGAACGACAGGCCTCAGAAGTCGAAATTCGTGCGAGCTAAGGATTAACGAGGTCTTACCTTTTAGCGTGTGATTCCTAACACGAAAAGAGTCAAAAGTGTTTATAGACACATAGTTTATTATTGTGTGTTGTTCTGGAAAATTCTGATTCCAAAAAAATCCTGATGATGTCAACATGGTTGACATCATCAGGAGCAGTGCTTTTTCTGATTTCATACTGTCAAAGATTCCAGTTCTATCTTTCACGACTTCATAGAATGACTGGTTTCCCAAAACGAATATATTCATATTTCTTTCATAATCAGTAATCATCATTATTCACTTTGTATTTTACAGTACATTTGTTTGTCCTACGGAACTCATAGCATTAGATGAAAGAATTGAAGACTTTAAAGCATTGAATGCCGAAGTGATTGGGTGCTCAATTGATTCCCATTTCTCGCATTTAGGATGGATGAATACTAAAAGATCAGTGAGTATTTTTAAATCAACTTCTTTTCCGGAAAAATCTTTTATATCAACCTATATGACTTTTATTGAAACGTAGTAGATTTATTTTCATGTTTTTTTCTTCCATGGTAGTGAAAATCCATAAAGGGCAAGAATGCCTTGTGTATGTATATGAAAATTTGCCGTAACTTCATCAACAGGAGAAATATAATTATTTTAAGTGAAATTGTAGCTTTCAAGATTTTTTTCTTCCAGGAAGGTGGACTGGGAAAATTAAGATTTCCTTTACTCTCGGATATCAACAAAGACATTGCCAGGACTTACGATGTTCTGTTAGAATCCGATGGGGTTGCTCTTCGGGGGATGTTTATCATCGATCCAAATGGTATTCTCCGTCACATCACTGTCAACGATCTACCTATCGGACGATCAGTCGATGAAACCCTCAGGATAATTGAGGCTATACGATTCGTGGAAGAACATGGAGAAGGTGAGTTCTTGTATTCTTTCTCTTTTCTCTTCTTCTCTCTATCCACCTACCTTCTGATTTTCTTCCCTTTGACACTGAAATGACTTTGTCATATATCAAAAATCATTTTAAAAATTTTCAATACTGTAAATGATGTATGACTTATGTGACTTATATAACTTATGACTTATGTGACTTATATGACTTACTTATGACTTACTTATGACTTATGGCTTATATGCTCAACACCATATTTCCTTTTCAGTATGTCCTGCTAATTGGAAGAAGGGTGGAAAAACTATCAAACCTGATCCGAAGGGATCTCAAGATTACTTCAAATCAACTCACTCTTAAGGAAGATATGATTGTGGTGTTATTTTAAGTTCATTTTGCTTGTTGAAAAAATTTTGTTATGTAATATTAATTAAATTAATGCTTCATTTTTAGTTTTTATCTGATTCTACTCCTCAATTTTTTGCACATTTTTTTTTTGTCTTTTATTTTTCGTTCCTTTTTTTTACTTTGTGGTCATTTTCATTTCGTATTTTGATTATTTTATTCGTTTCACTGTATTTTCATTTTACGTTTCATTGTTTAATATTGATATTTTGGTTATTCATTCTAATTTTATTTATTCTTTCATAGACTTTAAATCATAGTAGAATCTTATTTGACAATGGAAGTTCCAACTAATAACATTGAAATGTTTTCCTCTTCTATTTTGGAACATTTTCAATAAGAATATCGTTTCAAACTCAATAATTTAATCAAAAAAAAAATCAAATATCACAGATAATCTCCCAACAAAAACTCTCCTAAATAATCTCGTTAATGCGAACGACAGGTCTGATGAGCTGTTTCTGTTGATCTACAATCACGACGGACTTCTTTTTCCTCCGTTTGCAGTAACACAGCCACAAGACAACAGGCGCAAGGATTAGCATCAGTGGTATCAGGAACAAGAGTGAAAATGACTCATTTTCCTCTACCTTATTGCTCGGTACCACAATTGTGGTATTTTGGAACCCTCCTCCATACTGATTAACAGCCAGACAAACATACTGACCGCTATCCACGTCTCTGGCGTTGAATATCATGAATTTACTTAGGTAGGTGTTCCTAATGCTGTGGTAGCTGATGGAGGTGTTGATGTGGCAGTAGCAGACGTCATTGAATTTGAAATCGCATTTACGACCGTAACAGCTTTTGAACCATATTATCGTGGGGGGTTCCTCGCTCGTTACGTTGCACTGAATGGTGAACTTCATATTGATTTGTCCAGAAACGTTGGAGGTCTTCAAGGGGGCTACCTGGGGCGGAGGTCCATTGTAAGCTGGATCTGGAAGATTAAAATATCACTTGTTATTACTATAATGAGATTGATGAAGATACTGTGCAAGAAAGCAGAGAGTAACAGGTCTGGATTCCTGAATCATCTTATGCAGAGACTCGAATCAGATCTTCAGAGTTTGGCAGACCCGTACTCTTTACATCTGACCTGAAATACCACACAAACTAATCGGCTTTGTTAAGAAGCTGGGTTTATTTGGTCGAGTGTGAATAGGAGTGAGCCACAATAAACCCTGGCGGGTTACGGTGGAGGGTCGAACAGACCCACTCACTTATGACGTAACCTAACAGGTACCGCTTTTAGTTTGGGACAAGGTAGGGGACTGCTAATGGCAGCAGAGCTACTTAAACTACACAAACTCCCACGAAAATAAATTTTGATAACCTGAATATATGCAACCTTATATTATGAAACAAGATTCGTAGGATCCGGTAAGAATTTGCCATTTATCGCTCTCACAAAAAATAATAATCAAATGGAAAGTCGTTTCAGGCAGGATCAGAGTTGAATGGGTTTGATCATCTTAGATTGATCAAATTTGGTTTTATCTGAGTAAGATACTCCCTATGAAAGTGTATAAAGTACGAAAGTGAGCAGCTAGAAGGTCTGTAAGTTCATTCCATTATGCGAGATAATAAAAGCTATTTATCTGTAGTCATTAAAGTTCTAAGTTATCATCAGGTGATTTGCTTTCATCTAAGATAATTTCACCATCAAAAACTAAGCTAATACACTGCCGGGCATAAAATTAGGGATTTTTATTTGAATTATTCTGGATGTACTATATCTGTAGAGTAGGAAGGGTGAGTGTACACTCACAGCACTTAGGTCACATGTCACCCATTGTACATCCTCCCGAGGAATTGTCCTTCTAGGTCATCGTCCATCCTGTCCTTTCCAGGAAGATGTATAGGTCACTAGGAGACATCTCTTTTATATCGGCAGGTGCAGGCCAAGACTTGCCGAACACACACTCTCTTTGGCAACCTTGAGGTATCTCACAGTGGCCTCCGTGACGGTTTTGGAAGTTGCAGCGACATTATTGCCGTTGCGCAGCTTCTTGAACCTTCTTGGCGTTCCCTTCGTGGAGGTGCACAAGTGAGGGAGCCTTTCTGCAAGAACAGCCGGTTCCTTGCCTTTATTCGAGGCGGAGCTCTTGGCGCCCGCCGCAGGAAGTGCCGTTGTAGGTGGAGTGGGGAAGGGGGGCACTTATAGTTGCTGTCACCCCTGCCTCCTTCGCTCTCTTTCTCCTTTTGATCTCGGCGCCGCAAATGCGCTTACGCCTTGGCCTTTGTCACGAGGTGATCTGCTATTTCCAGCCTCATTCCGAACGGTAGATTGGGGTGGACTTTTCTGTTCATCCCCAGCCACCGCCTTAGATTGAGGTGAGCACTTGTTTCCAGCCTCGGGATTGGTTTTTGTTGTTTCTGTTTTTGTGTTCGTTTCATTCATGTGTGTTCCCACGAGTAGCAAAGGAAGAGTTGGCCACCTCTCGCAGTACCAGAGGTGACTGATTACAATGAGGTTTCGCCCAGTTCCCCAAAGGAATCGTTTGTAACCGCATATCACCCTGCGGTCATTCAACTGTCGGCACGATTCCTTAACCTTTGTTAGGTTGGTCCACGGTGGCATGTTTTGCAAAGGCTTTTGGGGAATTTTACTTCCCCTCACCCGACTTATTTCTGTCACTGACCAGGAGTCCGGCGACCCCGTCCATATGGCCACATTGGCTTCCCGGACAGGGCCTCCAATCCCCTGGTCGTTCCCCTATCCGCGCCCGGTAGGTAGCCCAATCCACGGGTTCTGGATGTACTAATGAACTCCTTCAAAAACATAGTTGTTGTTGTTTCTGAGATAAGCATTCGACAAAAAAGGAGCCTTCGCCTGAATTCCTAAAAACCACTATTGGTACACTTTTCTCTTCCATAGGTTTAAATGTCAAAATTGCCCTTTATTTGTGTACTGTTGTCAATGTTAGTGTATCTTGTTGCGGCAAGAATTGTGGCGGTTTGGAAAATGGCCGCGATCAGCGCCAATGTGCAAGAAACGTTGATGTAAGTCTCTCGAGTGTGCAAAGAGTGCGGCTGCAGTACCACGAAGCTGGTCTACTAACTCGAAGGCTTGGTTCAGGGCGAAGCAGGACTGAAACAGCACGAGATGACCGCTTTCCCATATCTAGTGCTTTGAGAAACCGACCAGTTATCTTCGAAGTCAACTGCAAGAATCAGATATGTGACCATAAGTGAGGGGAGAGTTAAGAGACGACTCCGTTCTGCTGCTATTGTAAGATTGCATTTTTCACTAGAACACTTGGCTTGGACAGTAGCGGAATGGGAGTATTGTTTTCCGATGAATCACAATTCTGCCTTACGGGCACAGATAGACGTGTACGAGTATGGAGACGTCCAGGCGAGATATATTCGGTGACGGATCAGTTATTGCATGGGTAGGCATATCGCATGGGACACTGAATGTGCATAATAGGTACCTGTGGATGTTCTATAAGACCACGTTTCACCATACATGCCTTTTTTGGAGTTGACACAACATTTACATATGATTATGCACGACCCCACACTGCCCGGGTCGTTACTCAGTATCTGAACAAGGTTCAACTCACGCGATTTGTTTAGCTTGCGCCTAGTCCGGATTTAAATCATGTTTGGGGTGATCCAAAGCATACCTTGTCGTTTTTCAGTTGTTATCACTGCAAGAGGGGGAAACACTCGTTACTGAAGCCCTTAAATTTTTTCAACCAGATGCATAGAGTATAATTGTTCATTTCCTAGCATACCGAAGTAGAATTGCTCAGTTTCAGTATTAACAAATACATTTGCACAAATTGTTTGTTTTTTTCGGGACTCGGTAAAATATGTGACATCAGGAAGAGATCGGAAAAAAATGAAAAATAACTTCAAACTACGAAGTGACCCTAATTTTATGTCCGGCAGTGTAGTTAGGCATCATACTCACGAACAACATCAACGATGAACACTTTCAAAAGTTTGTCGTCTTGATAGCATCTGTATATTCCGTTGTGTTTTTCGGCAACAGCTTCAATATGGATTCTACCTCTAGTTTTGTTCATCTTTTGCCACTTTCCATTATCACACAACAGTCCGTAGAAGTTTGAATCACAATACTGAAATAATATTCATTAGTAAATTTAATAGTGTTAACAACCATATAAAAATGCCTTTGTAAAGGTTGCAAGTTCGACCTTCCATTGAAATAGACTCAAAAATATGTTCATCGTGAACATGCGAAAGTAAGATTTATGAATTTTAGTTGATGTTGGACGTATTTAGTACAATAACAGAGTGGTAGTTTTGAAAAGGTTCAAGAGACGGCACAAAAGGGTCATCGTGTCCCAAAACTGCAATCCGACGAGGATGATGCAAATCATAGTTTGATTTTCCTTCTACCTCAGAGCTATTTTCTGAGGATTCCATTTGTAATAGGTAGTTGAAAACGTTGGTTAAAATTCTGTTCAACAGTTCTAATTTACTCGTTGCCAATGTCGGTATCGGGTTGCAACAAGCTTTTAATATAAACCTAAAATCATACTGAACTATGTTTTAATAATCACACAATGAACTGCTGTGGTTGCTCATCGTTTTGAGATTCAACTCAGTAAACCTCGAACTTCGCTGTTTGAGAACACTTTCATCTGGAGAACTACGTTTATGTGGAATAAACTTCCGTACAACGGTATTTCAATTGGATTTAATCTCCAGCGATTCAAATCCAATGTGAATCACTACTTTCGCACAGGCACCGCTTTCTGAGCGGTGATATAATTCGGTTCTTATAGGGTTGCGAACTTTCTAACTTGCAGGCTTCACCAAATTTTCGAAATTTTGGTTGGGTCATAAAAAATCAAAGTTCTACAAACTTCTAACAATTTGATAAGAAATTATTTTCACTATACCTTATATTCCCACTTAACGAAATCGTTATGACACTTTAGGGTTATAGGGGTACCATTTTTTACCCTCATAGTTTGACGTTCAACTTGTACTTCATAAGGGTAGTCATTCGAATATCCTGAAAAAATAGCTGTTTAGAAAAATATTTATGCTGCTTATTGTATATGTTATCTTCAATTTTCTTTTCAAAATACTTTCATAGTGGTCTGTGAATAACAAAATTTCAAGTAGGACGAAATTAAATGAATCAGTGATACTGCAATAAAGAAATCTAGGAATACATTGAAAAAGCTATTGTTTTTGATGAAATGTAAAACGTCTCGTTGTTGACGAAGATCTACATTCACAGCTGATGTGGGGAATGGGAAATGTTCCTCAATTTGGGTTATTACAGCAAATGCAAGTTTGAACAAAATAAAGTTGAGTTCAATTCATGACTTTTTCAAATTCACTTCGAAAAGTATTCAAATTGATGTTTCAAATGTTGGGTTTTAATTTTTAAAGAGATTTGTTTCTAATTCACATATTGGCAACAGCGCCTAGAATGCTAGATCGGAGTTCAGGTTAGTAGTATGCTAGAAAAGAAGAAGAATCACGTCAATAGTGTCAAATTGAGGCAAAATATAAATTATAGTTCAATCCCACCTCCACAAGTCACATAAACAACAGTTGTTTTGTTATTTATTAATATAGAGGAAGATAGGTTAGGTGCACAAAATGTTATATGTCACAGAATGTCTCAGAACTCGGAACATGAGTAAACAGAACAGAAATATGTCATATTTGTTTCTCATACAGGTAACAGATTCATTGTCCTTTATTAGCTATAACCGATGTTGCCAAATGGTGAAATAGAAACGAATCCCTTTAAATGTTGAATGTATTATTTCATTCCTCTTTTTTTTAAGTATTTAAATATTTTTTTAAAGAAAAAGATTGAAATCATAAGATTAAAAAGCTCTTTTATGAAAACTACTTGATTTTCGTCAGGAGAAACATTCCCCATTGTTAAGATGTGACAAATAGATATCATTTTGTAAGAGAAAAATTACATATTCTATTTTCAATTGTTTTCAATAAGTCATTGATGTACAGGAGGAGGGGGTGGAGACAATATAAATCTTTAAGGTACACCAGCGTGGAAATGACCAATCAGCGATTGAGATATTTATACTAGACAGTGGATCTATCGATCATATGACGTCAAATTGAAAGTATATTTTTTAGGAAAGATACATTTATGGGAAAGGAAGGTTTTGACTGTCTACTTCTCCATTTTGATAGAAAAAAATGTGAAAATCTTCCAAAGAAAAGAAAGAAGCAATCAATTTGAAAAAAGTAACTCTATACAAACTCAGGTAGATCATGCATATGTCTTACGACGACATATCGGATGTCTACCAGTGAGGATAAAAAAATGCGGTCAAGTATAAGAAATGAGTCAATTTCAGTCCCGAGAAAACCTCCGCTTTAAATACCAACCATTCTCAGTTACTTTCAATATTCCACGTTGGTGTCGTGGCCAAGGACAACGTCTACCACGCCGACGTCCTGGGTTGGATCGTCTCACACCCTATAAACTTTTTTAATTAGGATCACGTGACAAGGGGCTAGAGTGGTGATGCGGAGTCTCAAGAGGGCCTGAGCGGTGATGTTGACTACTGAGGGGGCCGAGGGCAAGGGGGCCCACGCTCTTTGAACCTCTACGATGCTCATTCCATCCTGCATCTATTACGCCACACGTTTCTCTCTTCCACACTCTCCGAAACACTTACCAGAGACGCATGACCTTGAAATGCACTCGTACATACATCGTTCATCTACTACTCCTCCAATTCACTATATCGTGTAGGAATCCTGTGAATTATATCTGATTCGATGAATAGAGAACATTGTTTTTTGTATAATTCAGTAATCATATAAAAGTATTTGTTTCGAAAGTGTAGTTCAATGTTTATATGACTTCAAATTTTCAGAAATTCATAATCTCACCCAATAGACCACGGTTGCTAAAATAGCTAATATGAAGACTATACTATCGACTGATTTTGGAGACATTGAACTAGAATTAGACGAAGAAAATGGAGGTTCCTTTGCATTACTTAAAAATGTTTTGTATGTTCCAAGTTCCAGAACTAAGGACGAATTCATTATCGATGAATGTGGCAACTGAAAAGGGCCTGGGGATAATATTTGAAGGAAATAATTCAAAAATAATTGCTCCAAGTGGAGGATTAATTGCAAAATCGATCAAAATTAACGGATTATTTCACATACGAAGCAACATGGGTCATTGCCATGGCTAAACAAAATCAATGGCATAGACGTCAAACTCATTTAAATATTCCTACTGTAAATAAAATGCTCAAAGACGAAAATATACAAAAATCATTTTTCTCTTTCGATTATGAACGTATTCAACTATATAAAATAGTTAAATAATTAGTACAAACAGTTCAACACAAACAGGTTAAAGGTGAATTTTCATTTCATTCCATATTTCAAGATATTTTCTCTTGGAAATGAAATACTTTGCCAGTCAGGCCAAATGATATAATGTGTTTACTTTATTTGTTTGAATAATGATTTTTAAGCAAGAACAGTTTTTTTATCAGTATTCAAGATAAAGCAGTTTGTTGATATCAAAATTATCATCACTCATTTTGGACTACAAAAAAAATCGATTTCAACAACATGTCTGTTTGTTTTTGAGATTTATCTCAGTTAATATTGTAGAGAAATGATAATAAGGTTCTACAGTTCATTAGTTTACATAAAGACCACTGGTATTTATAAAAGAAACACATAGGAATGGTGAATTTGATATTGTTATTTCTTATTATTAGAATTTTGACGTTTCAAAGAATGTATCTTCAAATATTAACTTCTTTGTGTAAATATTGAATAATCAATCTACCAAAATAAAAATAGAGAATTTGCAACTTGAAAAAAATTTACAACTGCTGAAAGTGTTTGTGTATGTGAATAGTAATTTACGTAGCAAGCTCGAAAATACCGTAACAGCGTAACATAATTGTAGGATATAAAAGTATGAACCCAATTTGCTTTAGTTTCAGATTTCAATAATTATTGAGTTAACGGTACATGCAGATGGAAAGAACTAACAAAAATGTCAAGTGATATCTAATGAACGGCAAGAAAGATATGTTACGTGTAAGAATCCAAAACACTTATTCCACAGATTACCCAATTCTAAAAATTACCAACTCCATAGCATTCATCGAACTTCAGCGACGTTATTTGCTAACAATAGTGGAAACATAAAAAATTATAAAAGACAGTGGGTACGTAAAAAACCCCATCCCTCAACTTCTGGACAGGACAAGACTTCAAGGTCGGATAAAGTTTGCGTAAAAAAGCATTATTTTCAGTAATATGAAAAATGCTATCGTTACTCAGTATCTTGACGAGGTTCAACTCACGCGATTTGTTTGGCCTGCCCACAGTCCAGATTTAAATCCCATTGAACATGTTTGGATGAGCTTAAAAAATGTTTATGGATACATGTATCGGTTCCCAGAAATTCTAGAGAGCTACGCGACATACTGGTACAAGAATGGAAAAATCTTCCGCAGAATGTAATCCAACATCTGATCCAAAGCATCAGATGCTTTGATCCAAAGTTAATTTTCAGTATGTATTAACAAATAAATTTGGGCAACCAAAAATGTTTTTTTTCCAGGACTCGGTAAAATATGTGACATCAGGAATAGATCCGAAAAAATCAAGAAAGTTTAAAATAACTTCAAATTACGGAGCGGCCCTAATTTTATGCCCGGCAGTGTAATGAAAATATACTACAATAGTTATGTTTCTCTATAGTAACACGGATAAAAGCTTTCTCAAGCAATACTGTTGAATTATTCTCGAATACTAACTCATACAGTGTGTAAAAGACAAATGATATAAATTCATTATTTCGGTTAGTGTACATATTTTTTTAAAAATCCTGAAAAACGTCAAATGTAAATTATAATTTGACATTCTTCAACGTATTAATGCCACCCCTATCTTCAACGCCTTTCAAATGACAAGTACAACCCCCAATTTTTTAAATGGGAAGTATAGGTTTGTGATATTCATATTGTTTAAAAGGTCTCTTCATTCTCTTTTCAAAAATGTCATCGCTTCAAAGTTTATTGAACAATTGAGATAAAATATATTTAAATCATGTGGTTACCGAAATTCGATAAAATTTTGAAAGTGCATGATCTACACATCCATGTATAGAGTTACTTATTTTCAAATTGATTACTTCTTTCCTTTTTTTGGAAGATTCCCTTATCCTATTTTTTGTATCAAGATGGAGTAGTAGAAAGTCAAAAATTTTCTTTCCCAAAAATTAATCACTCCTAAAAATATAACCCCTTAAATCAAATAGGTGAATGAATGTCATTACGATGTCATCGATGACATAAGCAGATCAAGCTTATTTCGTGACCTAAAAAATCTTAATTCATGAATGAATTGTGTGTATTTTCTATAATGTTATCCAATTTGGTACTGATGAGCCTTGGTGCAAGTGTCTTAAGGCGAAACATATATG
>WOGP01002393.1:0-16838 GCA_015342065.1 Leptinotarsa undecemlineata | reverse complement strand
TCAGTTCAATTGTTCCCACAGTACCCTTAGTTTAATTTCCTTGTATTTTTTCGTAATTAGTAACTAGTTTAACTGTTTCAAAAGTGCAGTAAAGAATAAATTATTGACTTTTCATTGATATTGTTTTTCAATTATGCTCTTTCGCAAAAATTAGAAATAAAGTGAAATAATTATCTGTTTTTAAAAACTGTATCAACTTTGCATCATTTTTGGCATAATTTTGTCTGATGTTTTTGAAAAAAATGTCAAATTTGACAGAGAAGAACAATCACTTGATCGGTCGTATGCATCATTTTTAAAGCACAACCTAATGGAGATATCAAAAGTTGCTTGAAGAGATGAACAAAAAAAATCCCAAAAATAGGTCAAGCAATACGTTGCTATATTGATGAACATAAAGATTGGGATGAAGAATCATCAAAAATTCAGTTAGCTATAAATACCTCTGCTCACGAAGTTCATAATTTTTCTCCTGCATTTTTAGTTTTTGCCCAACACATTCCTTTGTCTGGAAAATATTACGGAACCATCTTCAGTACTAAAGACATTGATTGATAGGACTGATTATGTAGATAAAATTTCTGGTTTAGGTAAGTTAGAGAAAAGTTACATAAAACCTATCAGAGAAATTCACGAGCTTACAATTTGAGAAAGAGAGATTTCTCATTTGCAGTCGGTGATAAAGTTTGGCGTCGCAATAAAGTTTCATCTGAAGCTGCGACCAAATTCAATGCTAAATTTAACACTCATCAATTTGATAACATCATATGGTAAAGTCTCTTATAGATTTGGGTATAACAACTATTTAGTCATTACTCGGTTTCCAAGTAAGAACTCTTTGACATTTTAAAAGTTGCAGTGGCGCCCCTCCTATTTTTTGACCAGTCATTTACTGTACAAGGATATACTTTTGTTTGTAAACAAACCCATAGTACCAACCGACGAAGAGCTGCCGTCCGCATCTGCTCCTTTTCATTAAATAGAAAAAGTGCTATATAGAAAATATAATTTGTCAACAACATATTCATCTGAAGTCTTTCAAAACGGCATTCGTCAGTAACACATTTTTATAATTAGATAAAATTTTTCAAATGCAAACAATCTGTTTTCTCATGGTAGTCACGATAGACGTGATATGCATAATTCAGTTTTCTCCTCTTTATACTGCTCCACTTTGTAATAGGTTCACACAAATATTCATCAAGAAAATGACAAATTAACAAAGTTGCAAGTTTTAGTTGGAAAACTCTGAATGGATACATTTAGTGCCGGACAGAATAGAGGAGAGATATATTACCCGTATTTATTTTCATGTCAACTGGAAAAACAAAACACCGATTTAAATATTTGGTGATCAATATTAGAGGATTTAAATAATTTGCATGAAAAATGACTGATATTTCAACTGATATTTCAACATCATCATTAGGTTATTCTCCATCGCTATTGATCTTTTTGTCTACAAGCATTCAAAGGAAATTAAAAGAGCCAAACAATAGAAAAATGATGATTCACCTATAAGCAATTGCAAAATTTCCACTTTTTCAACCAATAACTTTAATGTTTTAATGTGAAGTAAAAATCAAGTCGCATATTTGACAACCATAGCAAATAAAGTTCCGGCTTTCTCTCTTCTTTCTAAAATCCGGTACTCCATAGATTCGGAAGTCTTATTGACAGCAGCACAAAAAAAAGATGGAGCATATGTACAGCCATATTAATTATACATGTTTGCTTACGCTATTTCCTTTCAGCGATCTTTATTTGCATAGGTACTCATTTCACGATTCATCATAGGATTAATTTTAATTCGCAGTGGGAACTTTTTTGTTTACCTTACGAAGGGTGGAGTTTTATTCACGAACGGTTAGATGTATAATGAAACCCAACTACACAATGCGATATACCTTAAAACTACTCTTCGGTCATGTAAATCAAAATTCCGATGTATTCTTACAGTCATCGTTGATGATGATAATAAATAGCAAAAATTGACCATGCATACATTTTCGAAACAGACAGAACAAACCATAAAAACGAATTTAAGATGGGACTGGAACATATGGCTCAGAATAAATCCAAAACAAGCACTAGTCCCAAACAGCAGAACCGCATGTTTTGAGTTTCCAAAACCAAAACTGGTTTTGGAAAACATGAAATACAATCAAAATTAATAATTAACGTTTCATTCTGAATATACCTATTTTTTAGCTTCAGACTTCTTCTTTAGTGATTTAAAAATTAAACTTTCAAAAATCAAAACCTGAAGAAATTTCTTTGATATTCATTAAATTTTCTCTTTCTTTTTGGCAGTTTGTCATTTTTTATATACTTTCTGAAGAAGAAACGAAAACCCATTTAAGTCAACCACTAGCAAATGGTGTAATAACGTACCATTATTATCACCATCATTCTGACAGATGGATTTCTTTACCAAATTAGGAAAGGTAGGATCGGATAGTCTGAAAATTGTTTAACGTTTTATATGAAGTGGATTCTAACCAAATTTTTCTCAACGTGACAATGTCATTAGTGATGAAATGTTATTGGCAGGGAAAATATTTTTTATAAGTCTCTGTAATTGGCAATACACCTTAAAATCAATTATTACTCGTATATAAAATACATTATATGGCAGTTTTGAAGTTCAGATTTTTAGATACCATTCTGAGTTCATAACATTTCATACAAAATCTTACTCTTGTGTAGCTTATCACTAATATTTTTTATATATTAGCTCTGCTAAGTTTGTCGTTATTCAATATCTATGCAGTTCATATCCATTTTATCAGCTTATTTTTCATTTTTCCTTCCTGTGGATGATTCCAGAATAATACAACTTGATGTTATGTTGGTGGGGTCAAACATGTTCTGATTTGCTAGTTTTTTCGTGCTGCATGTTTTTCTTGTGTTTGCTGTTAGAAATTCTCAACTACGTCTTGGTGTTTTTGATGTAGTTCTTTCAGCAATCACATGGTATCCGGTAAATTCTTGAAGTAATTGTCCGCATTTGGTGGCAGGTTGTGATGCCAATTCTTCTCATCCTTTCCAAAATTCCTCTGGTACAAGAGCGGGACATAATTAGTAGCAACAATTTCTCTGCTCTGCAGATCTCTTGTCTTCTAACAAAGAGTAGCTTTTTCATGTAATTATGATGTTGATCATATAACACAGATTCTCATCAAAATTCTCCTTTGTTTTTCAATTTAAGTTCAATAAGGGTCTCAAAGATTTCTCTTTTGATTAATTTGTGTTGATTGGTTTAGGTACTATACCCTGAGTCGTTTTTTTTTGTAGATTGATATAATTCAATTTTTATTGCTACTCTTCTGGTGAAAGAGTCGAACCCATTGGCAGTTCATTATTTTGGATAAATAATCCATCCTCCATCTGAAAGTAACAGTGGAAAAATCTCTTTCTATGTTTATGTTCAATCCACTTTTCAACTCGTTGAGATCCAAGAGTACACACATTGGAATTCCTCTGGGAGTGTGAATACAATCAGTGTTTCATTCCTCCTTCTGAAGACGACAGTAAACTAGTTCTAGTTTCTAGATCCAGATAGCTTCCACTGTATGATCTGAAATCATTTTCGCAACAAAATCATTGAAATATAGGTTTTCTATTTCGGAACTGACTCGAGTCACATTGAAACAAAAAGATTGGTTTTAGTTTTTCCAAAATTATTATTTATAGGAAGTTCATCGAGCATACGAATTTTATGTTATTCTTGGCATTCATGGGAGTCCACTTGTCTGTAATAAAAAACGTTTATAAGTCATTCAAATAAGGACCAGAAATGTAACTGCGTTTGAATATAAAGTCAGATCGCAAACTTTTGGGGTGAATAAAACCCAAAAATGTTGTAAATTACATATGTATATTCCTAAATAAATCATTAATAAGCAGTCTGATCCTTTTTGAATAATAAATGACGCTAGATTTAACATCACAACTGATTTTTGCATTCAAGGATATTACATCACGCGAAAAAGTGAACCTTTCAGATGTTTTACTGTTTCATCACCAATATACAACAAAAAAATAAAACCTAGCACTGAACTCTTAAGCCATGATAGAGTCTTCAGAAACAACAGAAGAATACAAGCTAATATCTTCTTAATCACATACTCTTTTCAAAGAAAACAGACAAGTTCATGTATCTTTTTCCATATCGTCAATGCAACCACCAAAACTCATATCTTTCGAAACTATTCGACCGAAATATACAGTCCTTTTGATGACTTGCTTTGTCAAGTTAATAGTTGGCAACACCGAAAGTAGCTGTGGCTTGTATGTTAACTGAGAGCAAGTATGTTTAATAAGTTCAACTTCAAAGCACATTCATGTGCAGGTATTCACCGTCTAAAATAGAAACAAGCTAGCTCTGTGTTTCCTCGAAATTTCTACAGGGAGAAGAAGTTTCCAGTTCAAATAGAAAGGGTTATATTATTAGGAGTGACTAATTTTTGGGAAAGAAATTTTTTGGCTTTCTACTACTCCATTTTTATACAAAAATATGTGAAAATCTTCCAAAGAAAGGAAGGAAGTAATCAATTTTAAAATAGGTACCTCAAAATGGGGTTATTTTGATCAATTTTCATTTTAATAGCTCAGTATCTTTTGTATAAATTGGCAGAAGAATACGATAAAAAAACCATAGTGTCGGTTTTTCGTCTTCTACCCGATAATTAACTGAAAAACTCGTCATTGATTAAATCTTTTTGAAAAAAAAAATCAAACCGCATAATCAAATTTATACATTGATACTTTGATCACCATGCTTATTCTCATGTCATTTGGAAGTAGCCCCAAAAATACACAAAATAAAAAAAAAATCTCTCCGCAGTTTAACTTTGATATAGACAAAAATGATCTTTTAGTTATAATTTCACTCCACATTAAAATTTATTAAAAAAAACAAACTATTAAGCTCTAAACCTCATTCACATTGATTTCATAAGGAAACATAACCAATTCAGTTCCTTCTTGAAAGGCTAGGCATAGGCAGGTATGCAACAATAGCAGAGTGTTCAATTTCAAAAATTTCATCCTTAATTCTTCTGAAGGTTTTTTATTTTGGCACGATTTTAATCCAGTAACAACTAGCGGAGTTCTTTCATCAATGTTACATACATAACGATATGTTTTTCCCTCGCTGAGAACTAAATGTTACCAATACATAACGACCTTCGCTCAATCTATTATCTCCTTCCTCTTCATGTTCTTCCTCGTTTTTCCCTTCTTCAAAGGTTTTATCTATAGTAGCATCGTCATCAGATATGTTTTCTTCAAGTGGTGGGTCAGTTGTCTGATTAGTTTTCTTTACCTTCCGCTTTATTTTCTAGACTTAGCGAGGGGTCATCTATTAAATCTACTTTAGAAATGCTTTTTCCAGGAGCAACAATTAGTCTTTTTCTTTCATTTTACAGTATGGGAGGAGTCTCCAAATCTTTGAGTTCTCAATAATTCGGTTAGAACGCTCTTAGTTTCAGCCTCAACGTTAGTATCGTCAGATGGTAAGCGCTTGTACACTTGATCAAGGTTGAAAGGCAATATTCCTGTTGATTTGAATGCCCTTATAAGATTTCGTTGTATGGCATGGTTTTCCTCATTCAACTGGGGTACCACACCAGTATTTTTAATTTTTTTTGGTTTCATTTCGTCCATTCTTATCAGTATCTTGTTGAGTAGATTCGGAAATGAATCTTTTGGAACTATGGTCAGCTTTTAGTTTCCAACTTTCGACAATGTACTTCGACCCGCCTCTTTCATTGGACGAAAAAATGCTACGTCCAAAGGCCTTAGCAAATGGGTCTAGTGTGGTACCAAGCAAACAAAGTTGATATCGTTTTCTTCGCATAGTCGTAAACATGTTCATCGATATTAGATGATAAATTGTCCCCAATTAAGACTTTACGCTCGTTTAGTATTTTCGCGTGTGGCAAAAAACATGTCATAAACCAATCTCAAAATGTTGAGCTGTCAAACCAGCGACTTGCTCTTCGGTTATATCTAGTTCCTCTTGAGCGACAACAGGGTGAGCCACATGGTCCTCTCTTTTTCCAAGTGTTATATAGATGTGTGCTCTTATATATGACATAAGGTGTTGATAAAACACCATTTGCAGACCGACAAGCCATGATAGATGTGCAACTCTTGTAAAAGTTTATTATATTTTCTGGGTATTTGAATACTCGTCGATATATATAGCGTTTCTTGACTGGGTCGTCGCTAAATTTCACTACTAGGCACGTTTTTAACAACACTTTCCAAAAGTTTAAAATATTGTGCTATATTTTGGTTGTAAACTCCAGCTCGAGCCCTTTTCATTTTAGCTGCAACACGCTGACTATAAGAATCCTGATGACATCGTAAAACCGAATAGTCCCAGTCAATACCCGGGAAAATTTTGCAACTATTCATCCCGTTCGGTCTAAACAAGCCTTAACGAACTTACGCAAATCAAACAGACCTAGAGGAAACCCCCATTCGGCACACTCTGCTGCCGATTTAAGAGTAGCCTTTTCTTGAGCATCAGTGAATACAGTTTGGGTTCCAGGTCTATTTATGTGTTGTCCATTATACCTATTGTATAAAGGTCCATAGGAGATTTTGAATTATTTTGTTCTAGTATAGTTCTAGACATTGTTCTGTAACAAATATAACCCAGGTAATATTGTAAGAAAACACTATTTCACAAAATTTTATCGTAAACCGCAGTTGCTTCAAAATACGGGGTTACTTTGAGCAATTGATTGAAGTAACCCCGTACACCTTATCAAAGATACCCCAATATGCATTTAAGTTAAAAACATGGCGACTCTATTAGTTTTTTAGGACTTAAAAACATACACTCACAGAAACCGTAATTACCAATAACCAAGACGGTAAAATTTAAATTCTAGTAATTTTGAAACTACAGGAAGAGTTCTACATATACCTGAAATTCCAATATTTTTTCAAAAAATCACAAAGTTTCATGACACAGCGTGGGCCGTTGTTGAACAAAATCTGAAGAGCGCTATTCTATCGCTTCATTGCGTAGAAAAGCGAACGATGCCATTTGCTACTATTTATATTTACTGTCAGGTAAAGTAAGTGTGATACTTATCTTGTTTATTTGTAGCAATAAAAACGTTTATTATTATTATTATTATTAATTTCTGAAATTGTAACCAAAACGATGACAGGCTACATGCAGACTTCAATTGAAGAGACCGTGCTGGTCGCATAGCAAAACCATTGGCAAGGTTCAACATCAAAGCTAAGAGAAGGGAAAAGTTTCGTGAAACCAAGGACCACATTACCTAAACATCGAAGCGGCCAAGTAATCCTGACTCGTTTACGATAAGGCCACACACCCCTAACTCACGAATATTTGCTTCAAAGCAAGAATGAGCCAGCATGCGATGCTGTGAAGCATCTCCTTACTGATTGTCCACTCTTTAACCAGCAGAGGAATGCTCATGGAATATCATTATTTTTCAAGGATGCACTAGACCTGAATTTTGCATTTGATAAATTATTGTCTTTTCTGAACTTTTTTCCAAAAACAAGTAAACTATAATTAGAAATCTAACCTGAACTGTAACGCTAATAACCAATATGGTTGATGGGTTTTTTGTAATTGAAAAAAATACCGTCAGTATAATTTAGCAAGAATTATTTTTTCAGTTCCAAATATATCCAAATATATAACAAAGATCAATAAAAAAAATTTATTTTGTATACTTTATCGTAATGAGAAAATGATTGAGCCGTTAACTTTTTTATCAATTTCAAAAATATATTAATCTCACTTCCTGAACTTTTCCAATAACGGCAATTATTCTGTTCTGCTGTTTGCCTCCAACGTAACCAACATAAATCTAATTCCTCCTTGCAAATACTCGCCTCGTTAATCCGTCAACGAATGTTCAATTTGATTCAAATTGACACTTCCGTGCAGTTTGTTCGCGCCTTTTGCGATTCAACTAAATAATTGACCTTCATGGTCAAAAATGAATTGCAACGATTGGTTAAACGCGGCGAATGCGGATATGATTTGTTAAAAGAAGGATCAATCAATGACCAACTTGGGAAAGCCATATAACTAACAACAGTCTGTTTGACGCGCAATGTTTTACAAGGCGAACTTGAATTAAGATCGTTGCCGTTGTTTATCACATTCGGGTCAAAAAAGGTTTGGTTCAAATATGTTTTCCGTCAACCAGCTGTCGCTTCCTCACGCATGACAACCCTCAGAAATCGAAACATGTGCCATCCAAGGATTAACACGACCTTGCCTTTTAATGTGCGATTCCTGAATTAGATAAATCAAAAATTAAAGATTCGAATCTGAATTTTCATTTTATTTAGTTGCGTAAAGCAAATATTTATTGAACTAAAAATATAAAAAAAAAATTGTGATTTCCTGGATCGTTTTTCCCGACCAAATACGAGTTCGCTGAATTCATTCCGTTCAAAGAGATTTTTCTAGGTGCATCTGTCGTGGTTGGTGGTTAAAGTTCTCATTCAGACTCTTTTATGTGTTGGTTTCCTGTACATTAATTGACCTAATGTTCGACCTTCACGTCTGTTCACAAGTACATCCAAAAAGGCGATAGTTTCGAAGGTGTCCGTTCCATTGTGAATTAGATTTTTGATTTAAAGGAGTTTGGATATGATAGCAATTCGTTTAATTTATTTTCACCATGCTGTCATATCATGAACGTAACACGGCCAACAATATGGTTTCATGGCCGCTTGCTTTATTTCTGTTTTTAGAATTTGTTCAGCGAAAAATTTGTTACCGCCGATACCATCCGTTTGTTCATTGAAAACACCATCGCACTGGAAATACGTAGATATGTAGAATATTGATTGAATAGAGCGGATACGCCAGCTGAGAGGACTTCCCAATTAACTGTCGAATCTCACTAATATCTCTTTCTGGGCCTAACCTCACATCTCTAATCTTTCCATTGAAATGTCTCAAGTCCTTGATAAATGACTCTGTATTTCCTGGTTGGCTGCAGTAGGTCTTTATGGATTTTTGTTAAGCCATATAAACGTGGTAGAAAGACTTTGAATTTATGCAGGATCTTCCTGTTATCTTCAAGAGCGGATGAACGGGGAAGATATTGATTTTTCTCAAAATCCCGATTGAGTCTCTTATATGTTCTTGGATGGAGTAAGGCAACAATTTTTTTTTTCGTAATCCTTGGTGTTCATCATGACCTCATCATGTCCTTTGTCGATAAGCAATACCAAGATGTCTCTATCAACTATTGATACTTTAGAGCGCCTCTCTTACTAACCCCGTTATTACCTGCTCTGGATAATTTTGCACACATTGTCAATTCATTTTAGTATTTCACAGATAGTCCTAGAATATGAGTAACGTTGAATCAAAGATTGGTGTTGGATTAGTATTTATATATTTGTAGAGTCGTTTAGCTACATTCCTGTTTATTTTCAAATGCTTTATTGTAAGATATAACGATGAATAATATATTCTTTTTCAAAGCAGATTTCATCAATGATAATATTTGTAACGGTTTTAGAATGGTTCAAATTTCAGTGGAAATCTCCAGATGTGTTCTATTTCGATAGAGTTTAATCAATTGTATTTGTTGAAAGATTTTTGTAAGATTGCTCGCGTTCAGCCTATTCGCGAAATTCCCGAAAAGGGCAAGAAAATTTTTCCAAATAACTATTGACCAGTCTGTTATCAGTGACATTAAAAGTCATGGAGAAAGTCGTTAACCAGCGTATCCTCAAATATTTGGTCTCTTCAACATCCTGAGCCATCATCAATATTTCTTTCGGAAACAATGATCAACAAGCGATCTGCTATTGTATGCCACCCATATTTGGAATCGCAATCGAGAAACATAGAGAATCAAGAGCTGTTGCGCTTGATATTTTTACAGCCTTTGACCGCGTATGGTGTGGGTTTGCTTGTTATGGCTTGTCGGCTCATTTTTGTGTATGGCTCTTCATCTTCCTGAAAGAATGTTCCCTGCAAGTGGCCGTCGATGAATACCTCTCAAATACTTTCTCCATCAACGCTGGTGTTCCCCAGGGATTCATATTGTCTCCAACCCTCTTTTTATTGTATATCAACGGCTATCAACTGAAAAAAAAAGAATCCTTTATATTGCTTTGCTGACGACAGCACACTTGTTTCGTCATTCCAGTTGGATTCTAGGACATCGGATACGGAGGGACATCTTTACCGACAGCAGGAGGTTGCATATCTTAATGAGGATATATGAGTGATTTCGAATTGGGATGAAAGTAACCAGGTTCAATACAATTTAATAAAAACCCAGGCATCGGTTTTCTCCAAGAAGATGAATGTCTCCGAACCAGATATAATAATGTCAGGTCAGACAATTCCGATTTCTGCTTCGATACGCTTGTTAGGGACTTGAAATGGACACCAATATGTCTTGGCACAATCATGTCGCTGGAATTGCAAAGGCTACTTCTCAAAAGCTTGAAACACTGTTCCGAACCAGAAAACTATACACACCTCAGCAACTTTTGATGCTTTATGATGCTAGGATCATACCTTTGGAGCATTGTTCTCATGTATGGAGCCATATCCTGAAGTTGCTGGATTCCATCCAAAAAAGAGCCATCCGCCTGATTGGACACGCGAACATCACATGCAACCTTGATAGCCTGGAACATTGAAGAAATGTTGGAAATTTGTCTTTCTTCTATTGATACCTTTACGAGAGGTATTCAAGTGACTTGACACATTTGATTCCACCAAGAACGGTACATATCACGGACTGCTCATCGTTTTGAGGTTCAACTCAGTAAACCTCGAACTTCGCTCTTCCATATGGAGAACTGCGTTTATGTGGAATTAACATCCTGAGAAGGTTTTTCCAAAGCGATTTGATCTCCAGCGATTCAAATCCAGTGTGAATCGCTACTTTCGCACAGGCACCGCTCTGAGAGTGCCTTAAGGATTTTCCCGTAGTGCTTGTGTTTTGTCCTTGAAAAAAATTCAAATTGACCGTTCTGCTCTTTCTTCATTATGAACTTCATTATTGGATCTGGTCTTTGCACACTGATTTTTGAAGCTTTGCCTTTCCATTATTTTATAAAAGTCCAAATAAATTTTTAAATACGGAAAAATAGCAAGTTTTTCGTGTTTCTCAATCAATTAATTCCAAATTTTGAAAACGGTATCTTATAAACCCTGTCATTTGAAATATTGATCCCTTCCAAATTTTCGATAATTTCTGGTCGGTATTGTTGGTTCTTGTTTTTTGAAGCTCTGACTTTTATCTTATAATAAAAATCCATAACAAAAATGCAAACAATTGTTTTGGACTCTTACATAGAAAAACAGCGAGTTTTTCATTTTCTCAAACAATTTATGAATAAACGAAATAAACGATCCTCGTCATTTGAAATTTTTATCCCTTTCAAATTTTCGAATTTCCAACCATTTTCCATATTCGTTTTGCTTCAGCAAATTTACGCCGTTAGATTGTGTTGTCCCGCAAAAAATTATTAAACCTGTCCCGTAAAGAACGAGCTATTTTCCATATCGTATAATAGGTAATGCAATGAATTTGAATGAATAGATGCCTTTATGTAATTTGCTTCGACCAATTTTTCAAATCGGGTCTAAAAATATACTAGTGTGGGTGAGCTAACAAGCGAAACTTGCAAACAATTGTGATTCTCATCGTAGTCTGTCGGCACCTAATTGTTACGAATTCGTTTGAAAAGAGAACAAAGGTTCAGCCCCCGCAACTCTAGTTCGAGATTAATTACATTGAAAAGTACGTTGTTAACTGATGTCTTCTGAGGAGATCGTTCATAGTACAGAAACATTTGACACAAAGCCGCGAAGCTTTAAAAAAAGCTCGGTTATCGCATGAGTTGTTTACTTATACGATGGGGGTGAAAAAAATTCCTCGCCGGATTGTGAGGTTTGCAAGAATGGTGTGGGAAAGAAGCAGTTAACCATACTAATTATCATTAATGTGGAAATGTTTTGGTAACCCTTTAATGTGTAACCTTATCTACCTTATTTAACAAACTGAAGAAAGCGTGGCCAACAAAAGTAGCCCTGTACATTACTAATGTGCATAATCTAGGAAATGCAGGTTATATAAATTTACTTCGACGTCGAGCAAACTGCTACGGGTTCTCATTTACAACTTTTTTCACTATCAGAATGAAGCAACACTGATTAAGACATCATTTGGGCATGGGATGGGTTTACGGTCGTGCTAGGAATCATACATAAATAGACACCTCATTAATTGTTAGCTCGCACACTTTTCAAACTTTGAGGATTTTTGTTCGGGAAGCCCCTAAAATAATATACTTTACAAAATAATTGTATCAAAAAGTGGAATTAAATATACATAAAACTCTCACAAACCGTACCGCTTATACATAGAAATGTTCATCAGAGAAACAAAAAATATAGAAATAAAATATTTTGATAGCCCGCACTAGTATTTACATCAAACGAATTTCATCACATTCAGATGTAGAAATATAATGGTCATAAACTGCCTCAATCATAACATGATATCGCAAATCAACTCAAAATTTTCAAAATTATATACTAATCTGTTTAAATCTATCTGTTCTGTTTAAAATCTGTTTTTCCGTTAACCAGTTGTCGCACACCTACGAACGACAACACGAACGACAACCCTCAGAAGTCGAAACTTGTGCAAGCTAAGGATTAACGAGGTCTTACGTTTTAACGTGTGATTCCTAACACGGGTTGGACGATAGCAAGTGAAGATCGATCGTTCAGACTAGGACTTGAACCACCGACCAACAGGGCAGACAATTCGAGTGAGTGAACAAAGCATCCACACCGAACCGCTTGGCTACCGACCGACAACAGAAATTTTGTAGTGTTTCATTTGATCATCATTTTGACCCATTTCGAATTTGTAATTTACTCTTCTTGTTGCTTTGTGACTTCTTGTTGTTAGGTGTGGCGGGATGAAATCCTACTTCATGAGATCTGGCTACAGCAAAATGAGCAGCGTTCGACGACTTACGCGTGTTGCTTGGAGTGATTTCTTCACAACGGTTGGGCGACGACTTATGCGCGTTTCTTGTTGTTGAAGAGACCGTGGAGTTGGTGCGCTCGATGTTCTTCTTGTCGAAAGACTTGAGACCACCACTGTTTGGATATCAGCGTTTTCCAAGATCCGTATGACCCAATTTGTTATGTGGTTTCCACTGAATCTATCTTTTTAAAAGTGAACTTTATTGAAAACAAATTTGAATACAATGAAGAGAGTTACAAAATATGATTCGACGAAAGTGGATAGTCGCGATATTATCAAGAATGAGCCGTCATCTTGTTGTCCCAAATTTATCAGGATCAGGAACTGCTGACGTAGATTTGCGTTTCTTCTATTATTCGAGGAAAACCTTGGAAATGTGCTGAATATGCTGAAGCATTTCCTGGGTAACTACATGGTGGCTGATGCAATACATTATTATTATGGTGTAATCCATAGACGAAGGGTGCATTGCTTTTCATAATATAACATGTATTTGTGGACGAGAATATTTTCATTCTAATTGTAAGATTATTTTTCAAAGTTGTCAGTTACTAAATAATATATCTAAATGAGCTCTAGATGATAACATAGTAGAAATACATCTGATCGATTAATTATTTGCAATTGATGGTTTAGTTTTCAATATCTGTCTATTTTGTGATAGTACTCCTCGAAGCTGGATAAACTTACGATTAGAGGCGTATTAGGCCTTTCGAAGCACGAAAAGAAGAAGGTGAGCGGCGCTGTCGTACTTTTTCAATATATGATCTTGAGGAGGAACTCCTAACTGAAAATATGAAAAACCCTCTGAAATCACAATATCAGTATGTTCGTATTAAGAAAAATTATTTTTATTATTCGTATTATTTTACGTCAGTCATTTGCCAGATTCTATTGAGAAAATTAATATATTTCAAATTGTTTTCTTTTCTTTTCAGTTCCTTCAGTACAGTTTGAAGACCATATTTTAGAGCTGCCACGGCAATGTTTCATGTTTTATATCATTAAAAAAGTTATTGAAAATGATATACATAGTTTCTTAGATTGTTTCGATAGATCCGAAATCAAAACAATTAATCGACACGCCTTAAGTTTGTATTCTTTGTGAGTGAAGTGCGAAATGAAAATTATAAAATAGTACGTTTGAAAATTTCAAATGAATCACACTGTTATTATTATCAGCGTTTGTTGATTTACTGTTATATTTGATGTTATTCGTTTTCGATATAGTTGCGCTGGAAAAATAGTGAAAGTGAGAAAAGTACCTCAATACTGAAGTAGTACTATTTACTAATAATGGTCTGGAAAGATAAAGCTCTAACATAATTAAAAAAAACAAGGAACCGTACTTAGTAGACCTATTGTAATTCAATGAAAAACCAGATAAAAATTATGGAAATAAATTTAAAAAAACACACATAACGTAGAATTAATTTTTGATATTATTTTATGATTTCATAGTTTGTAATAATTCCTTTTCCTTATAGAACCAATAGCTATCTTCTATCGAATAAGATTGGAGATATCAATATACATTCTCTTAAATGAAATTACCAGAAACATTTGATGATCTTGCTGAAATCAACAATTTTGTTTAACACATTCGTAGCAAATAACGAATTATTTAAATACTATTACAATAATTCAAAATATAATATACCAAACGGCAAATTTCAGTTCGAACCTGTATTAGAAAAGGTTTTTACAATTTGGAAATATAAATGCTACAAAGTAATGAAAAAACTAAGAGTTCTCAAATCAATTTCCTTGTGAATTCCTTCAATATTTCCACACTCAATCATAATATGTACCTATATATTTCGTGTAGAGCATGCATATGCAAAATAGTTTAGACAATCATTTGGTAAAAATGAAATTCAAATGACATAATGACCACACTGTTATGAAAATTTTTCGAAAAAAATGAGAAATCGCATAATATCGACATCACCGAATTATACCGATTTATTTTGTTGAAAAAAAGACGAAATGATTTACTCTTCTCTCGTATCTGGAAAACGCTCGTCATGTTTTATTTATGCCACGGACAATTTCGTTCTTATTTTCAATTAACTGAAAGCTGCAGCGGCGCAACTTATTTATCGACCAATAAACATACCTTATTTGTGCATTGTTGGAAGTTGAACCCGGTTCACTGTTTCAAATTTGCCATAATAAGCCACATAGGATGGGAGCTGATGCATTCAATACAAAAGCCGTTGCGTAATTATTCAGGAAAATCACTCAGGTTTGACTATCTCATATCTTAAGACAAACATTAAGTTCGTAGAAGGAAGAGTTCTTTGCTGTAATCTTACGAGTTATATAAAGAGAAAAATCAAGTAAGAACCTTTGTAAATATGGAAATGTTATAACGGAATAGGAGTGATGATACCGAACATGTAATTTATTCAAATAGTGGTTTAACTGCCAACTGGATTGTTACAGCGCTTTGCAAAATTTATATAAAAACGTAGAAGTAATTTTTTTTCTAACCGTCTAGACTCATGTCTACGAACAGGTTAAAGATCTTCCTTGAACCTGAAAAAAAAGAAAAGATATTTTCATAGAATAGTGATAATAGGCATTTAACTTTTGAATGAACTTGTTGAGCTCCAAATTCGCATCACAGTTCAACTGACAGAGTCATGAAATTAACATCTAATTGTGGATATTATTGAATCATCGTCACAATTTCAAATACTGTGGATGTCCTAAACAAACTGAACCGAAGGAATCATATATTCAGATATAGGAAAAAGAAAATAACTTTTGTCTGATTTCTACTAAATGTTTTATTTGTTACGACTGGTTTCACTTTGTTGAACCATTCTCAGTAAACTTATGCAAATGAATTGCCACACGTTACTGTTTCAAATAACCTCACAGAAATGAGACAACAGCCCAATAGGCTGAAATCAATGTGGGAATAATCAGAATAGTACTTGTCTATTTCTCTTGTGATTTTCATGGAATTATTTTTCAGCAATAACCTTTCTCGATTCCATATAATTTTCAGAAACATGTGGATTCGTTTTCCGATGGCATTCCAAAATAGCTTCCCAAATGTCTGCTACTGCAGTCGGTTGATTGGTCACACTACCAACACTGATATACAAACTTGGCAAGTTGCCTTGGATATCACACCAATAGTGGTTCCACGTATGTCTCGCTTGCATTTAAGCAGTTATTTTCATCAAGAACTTTTCTTGGTTATTCGCATTTTATTTTAATCGAGGACCACCTGTCCGGTAATCTGTCAACCGGTGGCTCTTAAATTGAAATCAATATGGGAATATTTATTCATTTTTTGATTTTCATCATGAATTATTTTTGAAACGTAAGGATAAAACTACTAAAAATGTACAATCTCAAATCTGACTTCACAAAATCAATGGCGTCATTCAAAAGAATAATAAAAGAGAAGCTATCTCAACATTAATATATTTAGTAATCAACTGACAGTTTTCATAATATTTGAAATATAATAATCTCAATCTTAGTCTCAGTATATGCATTTTCCCTCTGGGCCTCAACAGCACCTGATTTTGTATCAGAAACCTGACAATAGGCCAATTAATCTGTATATCACTAAATATATGTATTATCATACTGGTCATGTCATTGTGAATTCGGATTAATAAACGTCTCATTATTATTTTTTTTTCACTGTAGTGTGCGCTGGTCAGACCCTATCACCCGAAACCCCGATACATTCGGGAGGGCGCGCCAGCATTACCAACCAATGACCACTCCCCACACCGTGAGGTAAGTGATCATGGG
>WOGP01002392.1:0-16839 GCA_015342065.1 Leptinotarsa undecemlineata | reverse complement strand
TTCAATCAACTCAGTTGTGTGAACCATTGTTTCTTTAGCAACACTTTACGGCACTCACTACTAGTAATAATGCAGATATTGTAGATCACTTTTAACATAAAAATGAGAAATAGAAACAGTATTTTCAAACATTTCTCAATTGTAATAGTCTTCTTATCAGAGAAGAACTAAAAAATTAAGAAAAAAGTAGCGCAAGGAACAAATGAAAGAGTTCCAAATACATTCCAACTGAGCAGTAGCGTACAACAATTTGTTGCTGTTAACAATATTGAAAAAGTAAATTATTGGAAAGAATTCTTTTAAATACGTCCAAATTTTAAAAATGTACACCATTGTTTAGAGAATTCCAAGATCTTTCAAACGATTTGCAACTCGCCCTCTATTCCCTATTAAAATTCCAAGGGTTGTACACCCCTCTGCTCTGGGGTTGAAGTGACGATGCTGTAAATGGGGAAAAAATGTCCCCCTCCCAATAAAAATCGACCTGTCTGAGCGTTTTTTTGTATTTGTGAGATTAGTACCCAAAACCTCCATGTCAAGTTTTCAATGGCCCACCCTGTATTCATTTATATTAAAGAATTACAGCCAATACCAACCCTTGCTGTTACTAATCTCCAAATCTGTCCTATATTGTTCATCATGCTCTCAGTTCTAAATATTGACAAATTCTACACATTATTTTCAATTATTTTCGAAAAAACATCAAAATACTGTGAATATATAAACAGTATGAAAACCTTTTGATACGTCATGAAACAGAGTGTTTGGGTGCTCAACACTTACTCAAAGATTTCATAGAGTTAAGGGTAATGTATGGAAAAATTCATACTTTATAGCCAATATAAGCATTTTATTGTTTTGATATGTAAGTCATCATTTTTTTTTACATTCCAGATTTTGAAAACCAGTAGCCAATGCGGAATGCAAATGAGACAACCTGCAGAACGACCATTCATCACCATGGGTTCTACTGAACACGATATCAAAAAGTTTTTTCAAACTCAGAAAGATAAACAGTATGACGTTATTTTCGTTGTTGTGCCTAATAACGGATCACAGTACTCTTATGTTAAAAGTGCAGCAGAAATCAACACTGGATGTCTTACTCAGTGTATCAAAATGAATACTGTGTGTCGTAAATTGAATCCACAAACTGTAACGAACATTTTGTTGAAGGTAAATGCAAAGTTGAACGGCACTAATCATGTTTTACTTCAACGACCACCAATTATGGATAGACCCTGTATGATCATGGGAGCGGACGTAACGCATCCAAGTCCAGACTCTCAAAACATTCCAAGTGTGGCAGCAGTGACGGCCTCGCACGACCCGCAAGCATTCAAATACAATATTTGTTGGCGCTTGCAGCCACCGAAAGTTGAAATTATTGAAGATCTCGAAGCGATTACTGTGGAGCAGTTGAAATATTTTTATGAAAAAAATAGAGGCATGAAACCTGAACGGATTGTATTTTTCAGAGATGGAGTTTCAGAAGGCCAATTCCAACAAGTGAGACAAACTGAGATCAGAGCTATCAGATCTGCTTGCAAAAAAGTTCAGGCTTCTGATTATGAGCCAAAAATAACTTTTCTTGTTGTTCAGAAACGTCACCATACTCGCCTGTTCCCAACGAATCCTAGAGATTCTGAGGACAAGAACTTTAACGTACCTGCAGGTAAGATGAAAATTCTTTAAATGTTCGATATAGTATATTGTGAGATTCCCACTACGAAAGGCGGGCTACGTAAATTAGATTAGTGATTTTTTTATGTCGTCTCGAACATATGTACACAGTTTCAGCTGTTTTGTTTGTTGGTGAAAAGCATAAAAATTGGAAATGTTTGGGTGGAATTCTTAGCACGGGTTGAATGATAGGGCTCGCGACTTGAACCACCAGTTCACACAGCTATCGATAATCTAACCATAAATAATAGCAGATCTCATTTTGTGAGAATTGTACCCGAACAGTTACAAACAAGGAGTTTCCTTAGACGTGCATTATCATGCTGAGGATTTACCCGTGATGATCAACATGTACGGATTATGAAAATTAGCTCTTCGCGGATTAATGTTGTAACTGTTGATACGAAGTTCGCCACTGATTTCTTCTGAGTAATCACGGATGCGATAATTCACCCAATCAAATGGTCGGATAAGGAATTCGAAGCTAAACTGTTTGAAACTGAATTGTATAGATACATGGCAGAACTTTTGACTTTGGGAGATGATAATTCCAGAACTTGTTGATACTTTTCTGTACCTTCTGAGGGAAACTATGAGGAATATCACAAGAAATTTGGGAGGTTTTATGAGGAATCAATCTCTCGATATGACTGGGGCATAGTAGAATAGCACAACCGGTAGGCCCAGTACCGCCCGAGTTGCCGGGGACCTTCAACCGCTCTTAGGATGAGATTCTCATCCAACGCTTTCAGTGCTGTAATATCGAAGGATTCGACGTGCTACGGGCATCGGATTAGTTATAACAAACGGTCGGAATTTGATATTGTGTTCAATTTATTCACTCTTGCTATTATCGTTTCAAGTTTTTGTAATTGGTTATAACCCATACAACAACGGATATCTTATGGATGTACGATGGATATCCATTATATATCCAATCTATATCCAAAGGATATCTCATGGACATCCATAAGATATCCTCAGGCCACCAACTTGGCCGTCCATAAGATATCCGTGAAAGACGTCCATAATATATCCGCAAAGGACGTCTTTAAGATATCTGCCATGGACATCCATAGGGTATTCGTGAGGTAAGTCCATAAGATATCCATTACGGACGTCCATGAGATGTTCTCCGTGGACATTTATTAGATATCCTTCATAGACGTGTATATTTTATATTGTTATAATTGATTTTGGTCGACATGTGTGGGACAATAGGTGACGAGTGTTTCCTAATAGTAGATTAAAACATTTTGGGATGTTATTCGACAGTAAATTTTAGTACGAAAATCTCATATATAAATATCTGCTATCAGCAGCAGTTAAAAAGAACAATATATAATGTTGATTCAAGTGTATTTGTGTTAACATTTCATTTAAACTGTCAGTTCAACAAGCTCAGTATTCTATATAGCAAACATATTACTTTAATGTTGGAGATATAAAATAATTAAAAAAATATAATGGTTTATTTGTTTTTCGAGGACCTAGTATACCATAATTTGTAGAGCAACTGAATAGAAAAGAATTAGTGTAAATAATTTGTAATAAACATATTCAATGATTCCTAATATAAAAAATTTAACTATTCAACTGAATTTTTAAGGAGCTGTAGCTGCCTAAGAAATCATTTTATGATTTTCAACATTATAAACCATCTTTTATATGAAGGTTCAGGTTTTTCAAAAAAAAAACTTATCCAAAAATATCAGTCTCTATATTCTTCAGTACAAAATAATATTAATCTGCATATTATTCAGCACAAACAAAATCCATTAGAAAAATGATATACTAACAAAAACTCGTTTTGAAAACAGTAGCATGGAAATGATGAAATTATTCTATCTAATAAAGAACATTGAAAAGAAAATGACGAGAAATAATATAAAAAACTAATAAAACTTTGGTAAACAGTATCACTGAAATAACTTCAGAAACTCATTATATTTTTGTCATGGGTAGAATATAACACTGTTTTGGGTTTCTTCTACACTAACATTTTTCTTCAGTGATGAAATATGCCTCTCCTTAGCTCTATAGAAGACTCTTCTATAGAAGGGGTATAATGCCTTGGGTATTTGCCTCATCAATTCTGACAGACCAGACATCATCACTAGGTTGGGCATCAGTGATATCATCACTACTCCAAGTGGAGGAAACAACTGGAATATTCACGAGGTCTTATATTGGAAAATGATGAATCACTGGTGCCGGTAGGCTCCAAACAGGTGGATGATCCTGCACTGCCTTGTAATGATTTTAACTCCTTTCCTGTTCTCTTGTATATTTTATGGAACATTTTTTTCTTTTAACATTTTGTTTTTCCATCTTTCAACACTATTCAAAATGCGTTTTCGTATAAAAATTTGATTATATAGCTATGTCAGGTTATAAAATATTTATCTGCTTGGACTGTTTTTAATAAGATTTACAAATCAAACACCGATTCAAATAAACATCTAAATGGGATCATAACAACTAATAAAAACACTAAGTACTTCACAAACTACGGATCACACATGTCTCCACAAACCACCTACTATATGTCTCTCTTCCCAGTCTTTGACGTTTGACCAGGCAATTCAACATGCAACATGAAACGTCAAACGGCATGCTCAGTTGCACTTACAGTGTTGCTACAGCTGTTTGACAAGAACTGCATGGTAGATCAGTGGTTTTTGAGCAGAGAATTGGTGAATATTGGTGAAAAGTACATATCAGAAAAATAATAATAAGTCCTTTAGATGTCTGGGAGGATATCCAGTTTTTCAATATCTTATGGATATTCAATTTTGGATATCTTATGGTTATCTGTTTTGGATACCTTATGGATGTCAAAAATATGTCCTCGGGAGAATATCCAGTTTTTGGATATCTTATGGATATTCAATTTTGGATATCTTATGGTTATCTGGTTTGAATATCTTATGGATGTCCAAAATATGTCCTCGGGAGAATATCCAGTTTTTGGATATCTTATGGATATTCAATTATGGATATCTTATGGTTATCTGTTTTGAATATCTTATGGATGTCCAAAATAGGTTCCCGGGAGAATATCCAGTTTTTGGATATCTTATGGATATCCAAAATAGGTTCAAGGATATTCCGACTTGATTTGGACATAAATTGGATATCCATAAGATATCCAGTGTTATATCTGGGAGGTAGGTAACCCACCTAAAAATGACTGCCAATTCCACGAGACATTCTCATAGCGCTTGATGCACAGTGTGCAGAAGCAAAATTACAAGGTGCTTCAAAAAGGTCTCCGTTCACAATTGAAGTATTATTGAAAAATACTATTTTTCTATTATACAGACTCCACCAGTGTTTCCATTCCTCATCAATGGATTTCAAAGAAATTTTTGAAATCGTGATATTTAAAACCCTAGACTTTCACCCAGCCACACGCTCTGTAGAAAGTCGTATTCATGCACCAGAAAAAATCATTTCACATTAAAAGTAGTGATGAGACAATTCCATTTCTCCTTAGTAACAGTAGCATGTCAAATTTTGTTCTATTCTGCCAACGAATATTAAAACTACATATCTGGGGTCGAGTGGTGATTGATAAATATATATGAATAGGTTGACTAAATGACTACATTAAGTGGATGTTCATATTGTATGAATTTAATTTGTGAAATTTTTACTGAACTCATTGTTACTTTATTTTGTTTTTGGTCTTCATTGCATATTTAGTAATGAAGGTATTATGATACATAAAGTCTACTATTCACGAATTATATTAATCCAGAGTCAATGTTGCTGATATATTAAAAATTTTAGTCTTGGTATTCTTCAGTTTCAATGACTACTGAAGTATGACTTTCTTTTTGTTGCGTATTTTCAACCTCTTAAAACTAATTGTTTTCGAAGTAAATCTCAAAATCTATCACCGACTTACAGATAAAGAATGTTACCGTTCGATGTTTTGTTGTGCACTTTTATATTTTTCAAATAAGTAGCTATAAGTAGCTTTATATGTGTCAGAATTTCAAATATACTTTCGAATACCTCTAGTCAGCTAGTTTTTAGTGATTTTGCTACGAATTTTTAACCTCTATTTAAAAAACTAAACTGTTTTCAAAGTAAATATCAAAATCTATCACCGACTTACAGGTCGGTAATGAAGCACATGCCATGAAATGGTTTCTATTACCGACCTCTGCTTTTCTCACAGTAAGGTTGGATTTTTATAACAAAAACTAACAGAAAACACTTTCAGGCATAGTGAATATTCCAAATACACACGGAAAATAACTACAAAAATTAAACTATGCCCCTAGAATCTTAATTTCAAACTTCAAGTTCTTACCGATCACAGTGCACTATTGCACTATCAACCGTCTTCGACAAAGAACGTCATAATAACAATGGTCGAAAATCTGTTTCATTGATAGGAACAGGGTTGTCATATGTACATATTCGGATAAGCTGATACTTTTTCTAATGAAGAATTTATTCTACAGCAAGGTACTGCATCGAAAATATGCACAAAAGTAAGGTGAAAGTGTAGGTTGTTGAAAGGTCGGTAGTAGATATCAATTTTGAGAGGGTCGTTATTAGCCCATTTTACCTTATATGAGTTACGGTCGGTTTTTGATTTACGTGTTTTGAGGATGGGAACAATTATCGCCTCTGACCATGCTGATGGAAATATGTGTTCTATCAATATTATGTTATATATATGCGTAAAAGAAGTTCATATGCATCTTGTGGGAGATTCTTCATAAAAATTAGTGGGATCTCATCGGAACCGTGACTTGTATTATTGAACGTTGAGAAGGCATCTTCGTATTCTTCTTTACTTATAGGCATGTTCAAGGGGTCTTCATAGTCTATGACGATGGGTATTTCAACTGCTTCTTCATTACGTTTTTTTCGAAAAATGATTCGTCATAATGGGAGGAAGATGAGTTTTCTCTATAGATTTCTGCCAGAATCACCGCCATCTCTTGTTTATCTGATACAGTTCGGTTATCCACTTTCAAGATATTGATTTCTTGGTAAGTATTAGCTCCCGATATACTCGTCACCTTTTTCCATACTTCGGTCATAGGTGTTGAACTATTGATACTCGAAATATACTGTCCCCATGAAGTCCTCTTAGCATTCTTGGTTGTTACTCTTGATATTGCTCTGAGTTTTTTGAATCCAGTTATATTTTCTATAGTTTTGTATCGTTTACATTTGTTGAATGCTCTTTTACTATCACGTATTGCCTGTTTACATTCATTGCTCCACCAGGGAACCGGAATATGTTTAGGTTCAATAGAAGTTTTTCCAATAGCAATCACAACTCCTTGCAGAACGACTCTGTTGAAGTTGGCTAGAGTTTCGTGTATATTGTCAGTGATTTCACATGTTGCTTTATCTTTCTCTATTGTGGCAGAAAATAGTTTCCAGTTAGCGGATTTGATATTCCATTTTGGAATCGGGTTATCCGGCTGTTGACTTCTCCGGTTGTTGGATATTACTATTGGATTGTGATTACTGTTATAGTTGAAAGGTAGAGCTTCCCATGTTAGTAGAGGAGTAAGAGTGGGGTCACACATCGTGAGGTCCAACACGGAGAATTCTCCTGTGTGCGCATTGGATCTGGTTTTGCTTCCATCATTTAATAGGTAAAGATTAAAGTGGTTGATTAATTTATCGATCGTCCGACCTCTACTATTGGTGACAAGAGAACCCCATATGATATTATGACCGTTGAAATCATCGACCATAATACGTGGTTGAGGAATTTGTTCTATCAAGTTCAGAAAATCTAAGATATCAGTTGTTTCGTTTGTAGTTAGATATTTATTGCAGATAGAAATGTTGCTCTCTTCCAATGTGACAGCAATAGCTTCCAATTTAGTATCTATGTCGATAAGATTTGCCTGAATTTTTTCTTGGACAAATATAGCTTTGCCACCACTTGCCTTCCGTTGTACGTCTATGTTTTTAAGAAAAGGTTGAAAATTTCTCAAACTAGGAGTTTTATCTGAGATGGGTTTCTTGTAAACAATGTTAGATTTTTGTTCCGTAATCAAAACTTGTAACATTGGTAAGTTACGGTAAAAACTATTAATGTTCCACTGCAGAATAGAGTTGAACGCTAAGAGATGAAGATAAAAATTAGAATTAGTAAGTGGTTTCCTAAGAGGAGTCACTTTCAATATCTGTAACTGGATCGTCAACGGTTTCTCCTCCAAGATGTTTCAATAATTTTTTCTTCAGTTTAATGCACCTCGATTTGATATTCATCAATGCTAATAGATCGTTGGTGTAATTTTCAACCACACTGACTTGATCAGCGGATCCCCAAACATTTTCGAAAAGATCCTTAATTTGACTATAATTCAATACGAATGCAGGAGAGTGTGTTTTTATGAAGTTTTCTGTAAGTTTGAAAACATCGTCTATTTGTTTGGTAATTTTTGGTTTTTTGGCTCGAGAGGTTTCCGAGGGTTTGATAAAAGGATCAGCTGTGGTATCTTGTTTGTCCGTTTCAGTACTTTCCTCGGTTGGTGTTAATATATCATCTACAGTACGTTTACCCGACACTGTATTTAGAGGTTACAGGACATGCCAGTCAGGTGGTTGTTCACTTGACGAGGTTTTGCACTGAGACGAAATATTTCTAACCTTCTTTCAGCTGAAACAGGTGAGTGCATCTTGGGACAGGAAAATACGATAGGATGTTTCATCAAAAGTTATCAATATTGATTCCGGGATCGTCACTTCGGGAGTGCTGATAGAGACGTGTCGTCTAAAATTCATAATATGGCTATATTCGGAGACGGATGCGCTAATTCGCAGGAAGGTTATTGGAAAGACCAATTTTTTGTAATTCATGGTTAAGTAGGTCATGACAAATAGTTGGACACACTTTGTACAAAACAATCCGCTCAGCAGGAGTTATCAGTCAGTCGCCTGGCTCTTAGGGATTCGCCGTTTATTTCAATCATTCCATTTTTGTTCATAAATTTGTCGGCTATCTCTTTGCTCGAAAGATACATGCATATTCTGTGGTTTGATAATGTTGATGCAAACAGTATGTTTTTAGGGCTTATTACAGATTCCACTTCAATAAGGTAGTCTTCAAGTCGAATTCCGTCTATAGCGTTAAATATGATGGCTTGTTCTTTGGTGGGAAATTGTTGTTGAGTAAGTGCAGCAGAGTAGCTTTTATTAGTTGGGTTTCCATTTCGGGATCACCTGTAGTCAGAAGTCCCAGGTGTAGAGTTCAAATGATCCATTTTAGATCAGCGAGTAGAAATAATTTTCAAGTACGACCCTGGCTACGCAGGTGTACTGAACATACCGTCACCAAAATATGATTTCTCTTATTTGTATATCAGTATGCAAGGTTAGGTATAAGAAATTATTTTAAAGTGTACTTACAGTTCAATACTGGATAGATCACTTATGATTTACAATGTACCTAATTCTTCAATGTTCAACTTTGAATCACAGGTTTATTTGAGTATGAATATGGATCTGATATTAGACACGGTTGAACCTTGTCAGTCAGAACCGGACTCTTGATGGACCTTGTTCATGGTTTCTTCAGAAATATTGTTTATTTCTATTTGAATTGTCTCTATTAATTCTTGAATATTTGCTAGTTTCGTTTTATAAACAATATTCTTCAGATGGATCCACATGAATTAATCCAACGGATTCAAGTCTAGCGACCTCGCTGGCCATTCAATATATCCACGTCCACCAATCCATCGGTTCGTAAACATTTGGTCAAGCTATCTTCGAACATCTGCAGCATAATGTGGAGGTGCACCATTCTTTTGACTCCATGAATTTCCATCAGAACTTCCAGGACTAATTCTATTGGGAAATAAATTAATTAAAGTAGGTACAAGATATCCCCTTAAAAACTGAAGGTATGTTGACCCGTCTAAAGTACCGTTCAAGAATTAAAAGAGAGAATTCGAACAGAAATGAACAATATTTCTCAAGAAACCATAAACAAGGTTCAACCAGAATTTATTCAATTCAAATTTATTATCAACTACAGCAAGGACTACAGTTCGAACATTTGAAATAATGACATGTATTTATTACTGGATTGCTTTTCTATTGTTAAATTATTCATCAGAAAAAAATATGAAATGATTATTTAATTTCTACTTTTATTAGATATCAATAAAATTTATTTTCTACAAACAAAACACATTCTGTTGGTGGAATCAACTTACATAAGTCATTCATATAAATGATGAATAATAACGGGCCGAGGACAGAAACCTGAGGAACGCCATGCACGCCATGAACGCCAAATGTGATTTGATATTGTTGACGTCGACAAAATGAAATTCGATTTTTTCCAATATTTCATGAACTTTTCAACACATTGTAATGAAAATGAATCCATGGGTTTCTCACCGAAAGAGTATTTTTATCATATGAAACCACGAAATATGTTCAGCCCTTACAAATTTTAGGGGGGGTATTGAACTCCTGAACCCTTCCAAACTCTTTCGAAAAGTCAGTTTTCATCGATATATGTCAAAAATTTTGGGTAATGAAAAAAGTTATAATAACGAGATATTCATGTTATTTGCAGGAACAAAAAATATGTTCAAACATAAGGTATTTCCTGAAATGAATGCTCAAATTGGCCTTCCCTTTGTGAATATACATTCGTTAACGCTTTAAAAAAAGAAAACCAAATTTTTTGAAATATTATAGGCTTCTGACATCAATTTGAAATTTTGATGATTAAACACCTCAGTTATTGTTTGCCAATTATCCCAATAGAGGAGTATCGGCTGTCCTTGTTCATTTTTCACTGCCTGACCAACTTACATGCTGTTTTCGGCGAGTGCATTGGCTTAGGATGTGGGGGTTGCCTGCTTCCACGTTGCCTGCGGATGCCTGCTTCCACGTAGCCCCACTGGATACGGAAATGACAGAATCACTTGTGGTTGTGTTATTTCCTAACTGAATGACATCCAAAAGATGGCTCAATCCTAAGGTGTATGTATCCGTGCCAAAAGGATGAATGACACTGAGCCTATCAGCTGTCTCTACGGAACCTTCGAGATACCGGGCGGCCTCTCGTCGTAGCATCGCCTTGTCACGGTAATGCGGAGCTCTGCCGTGATTGACCTTCTTTCCCTAGCTACTCGTGGGAACTTCATGGACAGAGTAAATTTAAAGAAATGATTTCTGACGCTAAGTCGAAAGAGGAGATGGATGTCGAGCTTACGACTCCAACTGACCTCCCTGTAAACTTAGATCAGGAGCGAGTATACAGAGGAGATGGATGTCGAGTTTACGACTCCAACTGACCTCCCAGTAAATTTAATTCAGGAGGGAGTCTTCAGAGGAGCTGGATGTCGAGTTTACGACTCCAACGGACCACCTGAATCTGTCTCAGGTGGGGAACCAACCCCCCCATGAGCAGGTTAGCAAACGTTTGCGCTCAAGTTAGGTTTCACTAAACCCAGTGGCGAAAAGCCCTGCACGGCTGAATCTAAGGCATCGTCAGTTGTAGCTGACGTGCAAAAACCCTCATATGGGAAGGTTGTCGTAGGTATCAAGGTGGGAATCTTGCAACTTGACTATCCGAAAACCTCTTTAAGAGAGCATATACTTTGTGCCTGCCCCGCTGGGGACCGAATCAGGTTTTCAGAGTTCCGCAGAGCCGTACTCTTACCATCTGACCTGAAAGACCACTCACCATATAAACTAATCGGCTTCATTAAGAAGCTGGATTTGTTTGGCCGAGTGAGAATAGGTGGAGGGGCGAATAGACCTACTCACTTTGGAAATAACCTAACCTAACATATCCCAATAGAATACACGTCCTCTTTCAAAAAACTCCAGTAGCAAAAGTCGATAAAGTTAAAATCTGGACTTCTGGCTAGCCAAGAAATAGGTGCATCTGATCCAACGTCCAGGGTACAGACCGAAAATAAATTCACTTACTTTGTTATTGAATTGCGCAGGAGCCTCATTCCTGAATTTACTATTTCCAAGTATCCTGGTAAATCATTGACTTTACCGTAACTTTTGTAGATGCATTTCGCGAACATCGTAGCTTCCTCTACCAAGCAAGCTACGATGTATAAATGCGTCTAAAAATAAAATATGTAAAATATGTTTGTGGGGATTGTTTATTGATTATGATGGGTCATGTTACGGGTCGGTCCACTCCTAATTCTCAAAAAAACTGTAGTAGCAAATGTTGACAGAGTGAAGATCTGGACTTCTACCTGGCCAAGAAATAAGTGCATCAGTGCCCCTTCTAATCCCACGTCCAGGGTACAGACCGAAAAAATATTTCCTAACTTCGTTATCGAATTGCGCAGGAGCTCCTCCACACATCATGCCTTATTCCTGAATTCACATTTTCCAAGTATATTGGTGAATCATTGAGCAGACATGGATCCTTTTTCATCACATAATGTTTAACAGTTCATAAAATATTGGAAAAAAATCATTTTCATTTAGTACTTTCCAAGGGCTATAACTTTTTTGTGTGATGCACATGTAAGTTATATCCACTCGAGTTATTTTAGATCCCAGAATGTGTTTCAATTTATGGCCTAGTTTTTGGTTAAACCCCGTATACTGGAACCTCTGTTAAAGTTTCTCCATAGTATATAGTTTCTCCATACTTTAGTACTCAATGTTACAATGTTCATTGGGTGACCATTATCAATAGTTGTTCATTGACTGAATAATTCTTACATCAAAGATTTCTTCATGAAGGTGTGTCAGACCTCTGGATATACTCCATGCCATAGTCACTAATGAACTTGGATCAATAGTACGCGTTTGGAGATAATCGTATACAGATCCATATTCGTGAAAATCTGTGATTAAAATCATCTGAGTCCAGCCACAACTTCCTGAAAACATGAAAGAAGTGTTATATTTTTGAGAATATAGAGTCCTACTCTTACCTCTGATATCCGATGCTATGAAGCCCAATATGTTTTCGTGCCGCATATGAATCGTCTGATATACCTCCAATTCTCTCTTCCAAGATTTTTCCTCGGTGGTGAGAAAAACTTTGGCTGCAACTTTCTCTCCTTGCCTTTTCGCGAACCAGACCTCACCGTATCGGCCTTTTCCAACTACTCTTTGCTAAAAAAAAAAAGAGCAGTTATTGTTTTCTGGTAGGTATGGCATCACATTGCATTTTCTTGACGTATTCATTCGAATATTGTCTATGGGGATGAGATAAATGGGTTTCAATGATGAATAACCAATTTAAAGTTTGTAGGTTTTGATGTTCATGAAATCTTAGTTTATGATCTGAAATTAAGTAAAAATTTTTTGAATACGGTCTGAATTGTATCTAAGAGTCTCCCATTTTCGAACTGTAGTTTTTTACTTCTTCCCTGATGCTATCATTTCCAAAGATAATAGCTATACTGATATTTGTTTGGACTGATTTTCAACGTATGGTCAGTGAACAACTTCAAAATCTTATTCAGATCAAAATTTATGTCGGTTACTGCCTGACCTATATCTGAAGATTTGAAAGATAAATATACTTGAGAGTCATCTGTATAAAGGTAATATCTCAAAGTGAGACTTCAAATTTTTGATAATTGTGGCAGTATAGGGGGTATTGAAAAATGGGCCTAAAATGCTGCCTTGGGGTACACTATTTCAAATTATCTCCAAGTAGAATAAATTCCACGGATCTGAACTTATGATGATTGATGGTGTCATATGCTTTTGACTAATCCAAAATAATTAAAATGGCGGCTTCGTTCTTATCTATAGCAATAATTATGTCATCTACAAACTCTAATAATGTTCTTGCACAAATATAATCTTTTCTTAAACCATTACTTATTCTATAATCTTGAAACATGTCGGAAGAATACTTATCGACCTTAAATCAATAAAATTCTGTTGTTGATTATTTTCTGGTGAGGGTACATTTACATGCATCAGAAAAATAACTTTGACTTATGCAATTATTTATTATCTGAGTTAGTACCATTATAATGAAAGGACCACACATTTTTATAAAATTTATATTGATATCATCTACGCCATATGCTTGCTATTTTATGCTATTCATGATGCAGAAGACTTCATTTTCAGTAGTTAGTGAAGACATGAGTTTATCACATATATCTTCTTTTCTGTTCGTACCATGAAAGCGCAGTAAGTTTTCATCAAGTAAGATATCTATTTGAGACATAATAGAAATAAAATCGCTGAAAGCTTCTACATTTTTCAAGTTGTCAGGCAGTTCTTTATCTTTACTTTTCGCAACTTTTAATTTATTAGGTTCCTGCCATCCTCCCTTTACTGTCAGTATCAGTTTATAGTTTATATTTTAAATATGCCTTTTTCTCGTAGCGTATAGTTGTGTTACTATAACTCCTCAATTGTTTATGATAATCCCAATGATGTGCTAGTTTTGACTAAATGAATTGAGGTTAATGTTTTGTAGCGGATAGCTGTGTTAGTATAATTCCTCAAAGGTTTAAAGTAATCCCAATGATGTGCTAGTTTTGACTTAATGAATTGAGGTTAGTGTTTTGTAGCGTATAGCTGTGTTAGTATAATTCCTCAATTTTTCATAGTAATCCCAATGATGTGCTAGTTTTACTTAATGAATCGATGTAATGTTTTATAGCGTATACCTGTGTTAGTATAATTCCTCAATTGTTTATTGTTATCCCAATGATGTGTTAGTTGTGACTTAATGAATTTTGTTAATGTTTTCTAGCGTATAGCTGTGTTAGTATAATTCATTTATTTCATTTATTTATTTATTTATTTGTATCCAAACAGACCTACTGGTTTAATTACATGGATAAATATGTATATAATATTACAATTAATTTATATTACCTACAAGAGTTAGACATGATAAATAAAAGTAAAAGTAAACTTAACACTATGATTTTTACATTCTTAGTTTTAATTTAAGAAATAAGAAAATATATTCAAGTAATAATTATAATCAGATAGCATCATGATTGATACCATATCAAATTTATAATTTGTTTGATTATAATGTTTCTAAACATATTTTGAGTTATTGACCAATCCAGATCAATGAGTGTGTTATAATAATTTGCTAATCAACATATGGTTGCAAGAGAAGTGCTAGTAGTTGTATATAAAACAGGGATATCAAATGTAACAGAAGAGCGCATTCTTCTTGGAGGCACATTAAATCGTAGCAAAGAAAGTAACGTTGGTGAATCAATTTTATTATTTTAAGAGTAAATTTTAAGAGAATGTACATTGGTAAAATTAACTGATTGCCTGATTAAAAAAACCTAGCAATCGGTTTGCAGACTTAGCTATATTTTTAATATGTGTAGAAAAAGAGAGTAGATGGTTATAAGTAATTCCCAAATCCTTTACCTCAGAACTCCGATTTAGGGCCACATCATTAATTCGGTACTCGAATATAACAGATTCTTTTAATCGTGTAATAGACAAAATACAACATTTTTTTACAATAAAATACAATTTATTTTTTAGACTCCATTCTAAAATGCTATTTAAATCTTTCTGCAATAGTACACAGTCCTTCACACTTTGTATTCTCTTATAAAATTTAAAATCGTCCGCGAACAAAGCACCTTCAGTATGATTTAATACTGATGGTAGGTCGTTAATGAAGATAAAGAATAGAAGCGGCCCCGAATTAGAGCCCTGGGGTACTCCGGAGTTAGCCTCAAATTTACCCGATGCATTGCCATTATATTTAACCATTTGATATCTATGCTGCAAATAACTTCTTATCAGTTTAAGAAGATCATATGACAGCCCAAACTCACTCAGTTTGCACAAGAGTACATCATGATCAACTGTGTCAAACGCCTTTCGAAAATCCGTATATATTACGTCAAGTTGCGATTTGGCTTCCAAAGTTTCATATGGCTAATTTGTGAAAGTGAACATGTTTGTGCTGCAAAGCCATGTTGTTGGGGTATAATATATTTTTCAACATATTCATATAAATGATTGAAAATAATTTGTTCAAATAACTTGGAAGGTGCACACATTATATATATTGGCCTATGGTTTTCTACATCCATTCTATTACCCAATTTGAAAATTGGAGTAACGCTGTTTTCCAAGCTGTCGGAAAAGTGTTAGTTGGAATTATTAAATTAAAAATGTGTATTAAAGGTGTCTCCAACCAGTCCCCGCACGCTTTAAGTACATAAGATGGAATACCATCACTTCCAGACGCTTTCTTAGGTTTTGATTTTTTAACGCTTTTTTAAATTCTCTTTCGGTTATTGAATTTACAGTTAGAACGTCATTACAAATACTGTTATCCGGTTCAAAATTTAAATTATATGATGCGCCTACCAATGAGTACACTGACGAGAAAAAATCAGCAAAAGTATTCGTAATTTGGTCCTCAGTGATCTGATCACCTGTATATACAAAGTCGCTACATTCTGTAAAATTTCGTCGTTTATTATTTATGTGATTCCAGAAACTTTTTACATCCACTGTAATTATGTTCCATTTTTTTCTTCTATTTTAATTAGGGTTTAAATTTTTTTCCTTATTTCTTTATAATTTTCATCATAAAAATTCGATATTAATCTTAACTTCCTATATCGCGATTTTTCTGTTAGTAATTCTTCAATTTCTTTATTAAACCACACCGGATAACTCTTCGAGTTTTTATAGACAAATGTAGGTACACAAATATTTACTATGTTCGACCAAATATCATAAAATTCATATAAAGCCACGTTCATATCTGCTTTCTCATCTATAACTCTTCTCCAATCTGCATCCCTAATTAATTCACTTAACCTAAAAAAGTATGCCTTTTTAAAGTTAAATAATGACTCTAAATTTGGTACATTTACTTTTTTGGAGGATGTAACTGTAATGTTAACATCGATGGATGGTACGTATCTTCCTTAACAAAGGGGATACAATTCCTCTTAACACAACACCTATTGTAATTACTCTCAGTTGTAATTACTAAGTCTAACGTTTTGCCCATACTATTAGTAATGTCATAATAAAGTTTAAACCCATTGAAATCAATAAAATTTTGAAAAGTTTCGTTTATTTCATTAGTTATATTAATATTGGAGTCAATGGCTGTTATGCTGGATATATTGAAATCACCAAATATATACGTGTTCTCTATAAGTACTATATGGGCCTGTAGAAATT
>WOGP01002391.1:0-12109 GCA_015342065.1 Leptinotarsa undecemlineata | reverse complement strand
TGATTTCTACAACATAGCAAGAATTTTGGCATGTCTATGAGTTCCCCCCATCTCGAGTAACATATATATGGAACATTTGATCAAATATTCAGATTCAACTGAACAGAACGAACCAAAAATTCAGAGGCGATATATTTGCTATTTGAAATGGAGATTATAATGATTTGAAAATTGATTTGGTTTATCAAAATAAACAGAAATTGGCAATAGAATTCACAATAGATAATGTACAATATGGGCTACGACCAGATATCTCTACGACACATAAAATATTTTGTGAGTGATGACAATGAATCGTGTCTATAAAGTAGCAAACACAGTTTGCAGTATAGCCGAAGATTTTGATGAGGAAGTTTAGATTTCGTAGATTCAACAGCAAATGTAACATAAAATGAAATTTCAATTAAAAACCGAATAACCGAACAAAGAGCAACACCAATTCAATAAACACCAACTTAACAATTATCAACTCAACAGCCACCAACACCTCATATTTGAGGACTACCCGAAAAGATAAGACAGAACAAAAAGTTAACTGAAATTTTCACGCAACCGGACAAAGCCCAAGAAAACAGGGAAAAATTACAGGCATAAGATACTTTGTACTTGTAGAAAAAGTTATGGTAGTGGAACTTCAAGACTATTAGAAGAGAAATATACATATAACAGAATCAAAATCATCAGAACACATTTTGAATTCAGACGATGAACTTCGAGTTGAAGGGAACAAGACGAGAATGATTGACAATAAACTCGTCACTCTAAAATTATGCAGTAACGCATTGGGGTGAATTGAGAAGTTTGCTTTTTACAGTTATTGCAAGCATTCCATTGATATTTTAATTTTTTCATATTGTGGAGAAAAGAAATATCCAAAAATATTGATTAAAATTGATGGATTAGAGATAGTTTTGTGATATTGAACATTTTTTTATTTCGCGTTCAATTATTGATTTGCCTCATTATGATATTCGCCTTATTATTATAAGTTTGTTACGCTGGTGGAAGATCAGACGTGAGGTCGAATTCGTGGTCTGTACTAGTTATATAATTATCATCATCATCATTGTCAACAATAATCCAAAAATTCCACGGTCTTAACCAAGGAATCGTTGTACCTCAACCAAAAGTTTCAGTTATGAAATATTTGTTGATGCATAATAGTGTTATTTCACAAGCTCACGAAATTGCTGGAAAATTTATTCAACAGAAGGAATCGCTTTCCTTACCAGTTTTTTACACCTTGTCTTTTCATCAAATTGATACCAGAATGGAATAAAATCTTTATATTGTTAATTTGCTCATAGAATCATACCTTTCAAATAGGTATCAGATGGTTTCGTGTAATGGTGTAACATCAAATTTTGAACCAGTTGAGCAAGGTGTTCCATAAGGTTCAATAATTGGACCCATATTCTTTGTTATTTATGTTAATGATATATCTAATTTTATGTCTCCCTATAAGTCCATTCTCTATACAGATAACACAACTTTGATATATTGCGATCAGTCATCATCTAATATTCCACAAGTAATGGAAGAAGTTGAAAATCAAACCAACACTTGGTTTCTAGCAAATAATTTGAATAGAGACAAAACTCAAAATCTTGAGTTTACCACAGTAGGTTCAGCTAACAAAAATGTAAAATTACTTGGCATTACTCTCGACACTACTACTACTACGCTACTTTATATTGGCATCACCATCCGGATCTTCTTGCAAATAAACTATCTAGGCCAAAATATATCATTCGTTAACTGCAAAACATCACAAGCGGTGATATTCTAAAAATGATGTACTTTGCATTATTACACTCACACATCAGCTACGGTGTTGTTCTGTGGGGGAATTCTCCTGATGTCAAACTACAGAAAAAAAGTGTATTAATACTGGCAAGTGCAGGTTTCCGGGAGCACTGGAGACCACTATTCAAAAAATTACGTATCATGCCGTTGCCAACATTATATATTCATCAGATGTTACTGGAAATCAGAAAAATGCTCAGTTGCTAGAGAAACAGACTGACATATACCAACACTACACGAGAAATGCGGACAAGGTAAGAACATGCCGTTATTGTTTGACCAGATTAAAAATGAATTCTGTTGATTACAATTTTTTCAACCCTCTGCCAAATAACTTCAAACAGCTTAGTATCACGAAAATCAAAAAAGCGTTCACGTCAGCTATGTCTACTCGAGATGAAACTTACTCACCGGTATCTATTGTATTGTGGTAGTCTGTAACTACCCCATTATGATAGATGGATATTTATTTATTTAAATACGTAGGTAGAAAACTCCTGTGTTGCTTAATATTTTTACATTTTTACATATTGTTTTAAATGGTTATTCAAGAATATGAAAATGTAACGTAGTTAATAAACTATTATATTCTATTCTAATGAACTTGAATAATGAATTACCTTTTTCAATGGAACATCAATGAACTTCATGCTTGAGAAAAATAGAAAAACGTTAATTCTGCAAAAATGAATATTCACTTGTTTTTCAAGTACAACACAATTGTACTTCTTCAAAAATATTTCCACAAGTTTTCAGCAACAGTTTTTAACCCGTTTTTTGATCTAGTGCAAGAAAGCGGTGCAAGTGGCCAGCTAGAATGACAGATTGACTGGCAGAAACAAGGGCCCAGGTTGGTTTTTTAAGGGAAATACAATTATTAGTGCTAGAAAGGATAACAAATATAAGACTCTCATTCGGATGACATCTACAGAACATCACTAAAATATTTCATCACTTCAACTCTCATCACTGTTTACCAACTCAGTTACACCAGGATAAGAGACACTTCAAGAATACTAATAAAATAAGTAATACTGCTTACTTGAGGGTTTCAATATAGTATATCAACAACTATTGGAATATTTTAATACAAAAAACATACTATTCACCAACCAATCGGATTTCAGATTTAGACATTCATGCGAATCCGCACTTCAGCTTACAGTTACTGAATGAAAAGACATGTGTACTGTATGAGTAAAGGCATGTATACTGTAGCAGCATTTTTAGATCTTAAACGTGCGTTTGAAATGGTTAATCTGAAATATTGATTAAAAAATAAAAAAAATATGGCATCAAAGGAAAAGTACTTGATTGGATCATTGATAAAAATTGAGCAAAATTATTGGATTTGTCTCGACAGCAATAAACGTAGATCATGGGGTTCCGCAGGGAAGTATTTGAGGACCTTTGCTTTTTTCAATTTGCATTAATGATATCAGCAAATGTAATGAATGTGAATATGAAAAATCTATCAACGAATAACCATTTCACTTACATATAGAATTTTTTTTAAGAAATTATATTTTTTCACAAGAGTGTCACAACACTCAACTATGAAATTACGGATAACTGTGTATAAGACCATTATATAACCACATTTCGATCCCACTCTTTCATACACATGTAAATTAATTAAAATGAGAACAGTTCAAAAACAACAACAGAATCGCGCAGTGAGGATTATTTTAAGGTGCGACTAGAGTACCCATATATTTTAGATATTAAATACTCTGGAATGGTTATCTATAGAAAGTTGGCTTACATTATTAACTATGATTTATAATGTTGTTGTTGTTGTTACAAAATGTTGCATAACCGTCTACCTTCATATTTTGACAAATTTGTAATTTTCAATAATCAAATCCATCAGTATCATCAGAGTGAAGAATAATTTGTAAGCAAATAATGAAACAAAAACGTTCAACACTGAAATGTTAATTTTCAAAGGACTAATTAAGTATGAATTCTACCTGAAAATGTGAAGTTTTCTAACAGTCTTATTCTGCATATCTTTCTACCTTCATATTTTGACAAATTTGTAATTTTCAATAATCAAATCCATCAGTATAATACTAGAATAAAAAATAATTTTTATGTAAATAATCAAACAAAAACGTTCAACACTAAAACTTTAATATTTGAAGGATTTATTAAGTATAAAATTCTACCTGAAAATGTGAAGTCTTCTAACAGTCTCATTCTATTCAGAAGAAATCTATTAGACCATTTAAGAAACCATAAAGATGATACCAAATCATTATGTATTATTTTTTTCAGTATTTTCAATTATTGTATTTATATGTATATTAATGTCAACATCATCAGCATTTTTGTATATTAGAGCATTTCATTTCAAATGGTTTTCGCATATATCCTTGAGATGAATGAATGAAAATAATGAATTATCACAACTGAACATGAATTGGTCACTGAATGAAAAAATCAGAGTGTCACGGTTATGAAATTCTCTACCATTTCCAATGGTTGCTTCTATAAAAAATATAACAATGTACATGATCTGACCCTAGAGTTTAATATACTGAACCTTATAACTTCTCATCAAAATTTCATTTCCAGAAATAATCATGGAAATTCGAGCCTGTTATTTTACACTCTTCTAAATAAACTCGGTTGATCCTTGAGATCCAGGATCCTGGCAGTCTCCAGCAGTAGCCGCCCCAGACCTATGTTTCATAGTGCAACAAGACACGTTCAAGACGATCTCCTCGTTGTGTCCAATTCATTTCTGTTTTTTCAATATCAGTGGTTCATATACTCTAATATTTTCATGCTTGTATGATGTTTATGCTTATACGCTTTTTATGATTTCGCCTGACAGAACCATGATAATAAATAATTGTTTTGAAAATATTCTGATGATTTTACGATTGGACAAAATTAACGATTTCAACATATTATTTCATATAATCCACTTCTGAATCAATATTTATGAATACCTCAAAAATTTAGCTGGATTCACCTCTACGTGTTCTCTATCTGAAGCCAGACAAAGAAAATATTCTTTCAAAATATCATTCTCCACTCATAGAATCGGTATCAGTTCAAAGTTCAGGCAATACTACCACTGCTTCTACTATTCCCTTCAGAAATACAGACTGATTCTACCTGTGACATTTCTGAAACCAGATATCTTTGTCTGTACCTTACTTCTCACTATATACGTTAATCACTATGAAACACAGATGAACAGAAAAAGAATACTTGTTGAGTAACATGAATAAAAAATCAAAATAAACAATTTGGACTTCAAATAGGTGTCAGCATTCTGATTATAATTCATTTGGATTGAGGCTGCTCAGAAGTATCTATGAAAATAGAAATTCAAATAAGTGGAATGTTACAATCTAGAATTCAAAATTTTAACAAAAAGGAATTTTTGTGTTCTGATTCTCTCCCTAATAATATGAAATGAAAATAGAAGAAATTCAATGTTATAATTGGAATTACAATCAAATTCTACTGCAGGAAACATCTGATATAAACATCAGCCAATTACCATTTTCGACCGGAGACAAAATAGAAATGTATCCGTCTCCGTATTTTGAACCCAGATAATCCATATTTAGTAGTTTACTGGATAACCACGAGAAACTATACTGCCTTTTTGGAGTATATCGTGCACTAATGGCGTCGTAAAACTCTTAAACTTCATGAAGGAGTTGAAAGCAGACTATACCGATATAACAAAATGACTGGAAAGGGAGATATTGTCTTAATTGCTATCATCAAAATCTCGTTACGATAAAAACCTCTATAATGTCGGGAATGTGGTACAATTGAATAAGAGCAATGTAGAACGGTTATGAAAAATGGATTCATTCACAAAATGACTCTCTTGAAAATAGAAGCTTGGAAATGTTAATCAAAAATGAATATTTCAGAGTTTTCTGAAATAATCCTGAATCGTGTATAGTTTTTCATGAGGGAAAGGACTTTTTTCATAACTATCTCCTGAAAGTGAAGAAAATTTTATCTTTTCATGTAACCACAAAAAGAACTGAACAAGATATTCGTAAGTGGAAACTTTCTATTAACAAGCAATATTTAAATAAGACTTTTGAGAAGCCAAACTGATAGAGATTATTTAAATTGTTATTTCTTTTTATTATGACTATTCGTTACATTTTTGGTGAGTTTTTTGATATTTGTTTTTTCGCAGTTACTCACGAGCATTTAGAATTCATACTTGCCATTTCAATTCAAACTTCATCATAAACAGATCATCGTGACTGAAATTTAAAGTGAAAAGCAGAATTTTGTAATTCTATTGAATATTATCACAGCAAAATGAAGTTGATAAGGAAAGTATGGAATTCGACTAAAGTTATGAAATACGATTCAATGTGAGAAAATAATTGATGTCATGACTAGGTACTTTGAACATGAATATATCAGAATTTTCAAAGAATGTATTGTAGTGTTCGAAAGAAACAATGACACTGATTATAATTGCACCCTTATATTACACACTATACTTTAACAGACCGAATGAATTTCTAGTAGTGAGGTAAAACATAAAATAATCCCTCATCAACTACAAAAAATTATAAATTGAACATAGGTGTAGATAGAAAATTTTCAATAGGTAATAAATCATTTCAATACATCGCATGTATCATAATGAAACATTTTTAAATTCTCCACAAGTTTGAGAAATTTTAATGCCAGGAGCTTTGAATTCTGAGATTTTTTTTCGAATGACGATATGTAGTATTTTTTTATACAATTTTACATAATTCTTGAGTAAATTTAATATTTTTTCACCTAATTGTTTTGAATTTTTAATAGATAAATTTCAGTTTCCGTCATCCTTACTCTCAATGGGTAGAACTATGATAATAATGCATTACTTTTCCAAATCCAAAAAAGTCTCAGATCGCGAAGTGACATATTAAAAATCACTTGTACAGTTTGTAAAAATGAGAATTCAGTTCTCATTTGAATTCCCAGTCTTGACACGTGCGAAAACAAATTATTATTTTTCACGATCCTATTACAGTATAACCCCTAAAACAGAGGAAAGTCTCGACAGTAAACCTCTTTTAATAGCAAAAAGATAATTGAATTTCAGATTGTTATTACTTCACCTGCAAAAACGTTTCGAGCAGCCTAAGACGCAGATGAAATCCTAAGGGATCTAGACGCTCATAAAATACAATGTTGTGGCTACTAGAGAACTAAAGAGAAGCAAAACAATTATTTATGTTGAGACCGAAATGTCAAGATGTGTTCCCAGTTTTACGCAAATGATATACGCGTCACGTTTGTTACTGGTGCAATGTTCCGATTGTAGGGGAGCCCGGGATGCTAAATTTGCAGTTACTGAAACGTCATGTGAAGATCACTTTCTAAAACCACAACAAAGCCTTTATTGAGTTTACCATTTCACTGGAGAGAACAGAATATACAAACTTTCAAAAAAAATGTTCTTATGATAACCGAGAGATATTAAAATCTGAGAAGTGATTAGGGGAGGGTAGCTATAAAAAGGAGAACGAAAAATTTATTTGAGCTTGTCAAATATTCAGAAGGAATGTCAAGTGAACTCAAAAAAAATATCCCATTGAAATGACTGACGATTTAGATCAAAAGTCATGACCATTTTTTTAAATCTGATTATTATATGGAAGGATACTGAATCTGATTATGTATTTTCTCCACTTCTGGGTGGTATCATTTATTGATACGAAATTAATTGAAAAATATTGACAAGAAGTATTTCAATCTTCCGCACTGGATTAATTTCCAAAGTTGATTTCCGCTTGGTCAATTTCTTCGTCATTTCCTGTTTCTGTGAGCAGAAATGGGTATGAACATAACAATTTTTCATTTATTCTATATTACATTATTGAAAAAAAGTATCTGAATCTAAAGTATCTTCAAATGCTTCCGGAAGTTGGTTCCCAACGAACCTAATACGCATTTCTCTACAAGCATGTGATGTATTCAATCCGCAATAAATTATACGCTTTATCACGCGTTAGAAAGCAAGACCTCGTTAACACTTAGCTCGCACCAGTTTCGACTTCTGAGGGTTGTCGTTCGTAGGGGTGCGACAGCTGGTTATCGGAAAAACATATTTTAAACAGATTTTTTTTGTTGCCTTCGCAACAAGTTACAAGCAAGTTACAATCGTCTTGTTGATACTGTTTCTGTGAGCTCCAATTAGCAATTCATCAACAAGGGGCTCAATAGTTTGCCTCAAAATGTCTAAATACCTCTGAGATGTGAGAGTGTCATTATAAATGAACGGGCCAATAATTCTACACCTTAAAACACCCGCCCATATACTAAATCCAAATCTTTGTTGACTTCTCTGCTTCACAATAAAATAACATTTTGTTGTGCCCAAGTATAAGATTTGAAGCGGTTTGAAATGCCGGCATGGCTCACATAAGCTTCGTCTATCCAAATACAATTCAACAACTTTCCAGTAACCACTGGCAAAAAGCCATGCGGTGTTCAAAATCTCCTGGTCTTAGTTGATGCAGTCTTTTGATCCAGTATGGATTGAATCTGTGATTTTTCAAAATCCTCCTAATGTTAGTTCTTGTTAGGCCTGTTGATATTTTCAAATTTCGCATTGACGTTTCGGGGTCATTTTCAACAACTCCTGTAACAACTATACCTCTTATTCCTGATGCCTATTTTATTCATGTAATTCGGGCATTTTCTTTTCAAATTGACAACAATCAATTAGGTTGTGTCGCAATCTTGCGAACATGTCTCTGAAAGGTTGTCTTCTCTCTAGATATCTCTCGTGATACAAATTGCTTGCTGTTTCTGCATTTTTCCCGGTTTGTATAAAACAGATTATCATATCAGTCAGATGAATACATATTGAGGATATTTCGCATTTCGAAGTAAATCGGGAGTTTGTGCAAATCTAGCCAGTAACAAATGGTACAAATCGATATGCGGTTTTCACCATTGAGTTTTTCATAAAATTTGACCCTCAGAAATAGCCATCAACTTTCATCTATGAGATTTGAAAACAAGAAGTTCCCTTTGAAAGTGTCCAATTTAGCCCACTCTGTACATTACATCCTAGTGATTCTCATCACTAAAATTGCTCCAACCTCACCTTTCTCATGCGATAAAACTTACTGGTACCTATTCATCTCTCATTTTTGTTTATTTTCAATAATAATATCACAAACGGAATTGATTTCAAAATATCAAAAACCATGTTACATAAATTCAAGTTATACATTTCTTCAAACCCTACACTCGACATCCCTGCGCCAAACACAAACAACCCTGACAACAAAATAAATTCTTTTGAAATAGCTTTAGCGAAGGAAACTGCATTAGACCAAATAGTCAATAAGTCACTTCATATATCGAAGGCAGGAAAGCACGGGCTGTAGCGAGGGCAACATATCTGCCTTTCGTGTATCTCTGGGGATTGCCACTGTAGGTGTAAACTTGAGCGTGTTGGTGTGATCTCAGGTGCGTCGGGATACCTTAAAGTAGAGCGAACCAACTGATCCATTACGTGCGGTATTATCATTGGAGTTTGTGTACTCAATGAAAACAGGGGCGAACAGTAATAGTTCAAGGAAGGGTGTGATTCATTTTTTGCGTTTATTTCAATTTTCACTGGATTGATATCAGAATTTTCAAAATCGCGCCGATACTTGGAAATCTCGTAACAATAAAAGATGAAGGGCTAAATCAATTGTCTTTAAGATGACTGCGTGGAAAGTACTATTGAATGGTATCAAAAGCCCTGTTTTTTTTACTGCCAGAGATAAAACCAAAAATATCACAGAAACTTGGACTGAAGTTCCCAGCATTTTCGAAAGAAAATATTACTGGCTTGTTCAGAATTTTCTGTTCTTGAGGCTCAGTTTATACTGGGACTCCTACCGCAGCATCAAAATCAAAGTAAAAAAACACAATCGTATGCAATCCAAGAAAACCGCAATCGTAGAACATATCCTGGTGGGAACAGATCACGTGATAGAATACAAAGAAACTGTTGTCCTGTCTAGTTCAATGCATTTTCATGAACAACTCCACAAAAAGGTCATTGAGATTTATAGGCTGCCCAAGATAAGAGAAGAAGATGTTCGGGTCAACAGAAAGTAATATCCAGTATTTGACAGGTATACCAGTAGTATATCTGTCACCAACGTGGAGCAATAAAGAAAAACTAGTCACTCTGCTAGCCAATCAGGAGTGAGCATTTGCACTGAAATCCTGCCATCCCCACCACCATCCACACCCCCTATGAAGTTATGAATACGAGAGAACAAGTTGCTCTCATCAATCAGTCGTTACTGAGACTCCGTGATATAACATTCGTCTTCGTCAACGATCATACTACTGATGATGTTTACCGCAATAGCGGTACTTCAGGAGCCATTCGACGATAGCCTACCATCCAAGATTTTTTTTTGTTCAATCATGACTCTTTTTTCAATGCACAAGGCTTCATACAATACTATTTTCATACTTTTATGATTGTGGACAGTGAAAATACCCAGAGGTGGTCGATTAACAACTGATTTTTTTTCACAAAAATGAATTTCGTGAGGTACCTATGCTCATATATTGTTCTCATATTTTTGATTTTCGATTTTTCCACTAATATACAAAATCTGGGAAACTTGAAGAGAAAAGAAGAAGGAACACTCACCTGAACTCGGAGGAAATATTTATACATGCATATTTCATTACCACTCATGGAAATTTCAGTTATTGTATAGAAAGTATTTTCTGGAAAAACCCCTTCGGTTTTTCGAATTTTCATCGGTGTAAGTAAAATGGCGATCTTTTGAAATAAGATAGAAAGTCACAACTTCGAAATGACTGTATTCTACTGTTTCTAACTTGGTATACCCGCAACTTCATTATTTTGAATACGTTCCGTAGTTCTAAATGGAAGTATTCGTTAAACCATAAACATATGTTCCTGCTAGAATTTTAGCAATTTAATGATCATCTGATAATATTTAATTTTATGATATCCTCAATGATATCTGTAATAGTCACATACTTCATGATTGACCAGTGATTGACCAAAAAACTTGAACTTTTGAGTATCACCTCCCTTCAACTATTACAATATTCAATGAACACAGGCTTTTTTTATTCAATAGGCATACTACGGTACATTGAAAAAATGAATTTGAGTACCAATTTCTGTGAGAGTAACTAGTGGACGCCAATAGTGTCCTGTTCTTCTTCGAAATCCAAACTCAAAAGAATTTTAGATTTCGATTCAAAGATACACAAATTTTCAATTGGATGGTCACATTGATTCTCGGTAGAGTGTGAGTGAGTTTTGATAAGTGAGTAGTTTGCATTATAAAAATGTTTGAAGTATATATTAAACTCCTTAAAAAATTCTCGCCAGTTCAAAAGTGACTAAATAATGAGATATTCAAATAATGAACAATTTGAAATACCCTTGCTAGTTGGTGGGGAAAACGGAATACTTGAAAAAATCAATATTATATTTTCTTGAAGACTTTTTAATGATATTGAACAATGATATATTTCCATGGCTGATATTTGAAGAATAATAGAAAAGTTACAATACATCACAACAACTAGAGGCAGATGTAAAACAATATGAAAAACAATTTCGAAAATTATACCCCATATAAACTGTTTTTTTTTTACCTTCTATGTGCCTCATCTGAGGCATCTGAGAATATGCTTGGTAATCTGATAGATACGAGGACCGGAAAGTTTATAGTCTGAAGTTGAGCGTGCGAAGGAACCTTGAAATTCAGAAATAGTAACTGACAATGATTACCAAGCGTTTCAAAACTATAGGACAACGATGAAAACTGCAATACAATCATTCACTCACGAACAATGAATCCTTCAATAAGTTATTCATCAACGTAAATAAACAAGAGAATAAACTCATCAAGAATTTTCACAAATTACTCGAATGTTGACGAAAAAAAAATTCTCGAATGTGAGAACTTCAAGTATTAGTTATTCTGAACGAATATTTTCACAAATGCAATAATACAAAGGTGATGAATTTGACAGCAATAACGCCCGTTATGAAAAAAGGTAATGTTGAATGAAGTTCAAAAATTCAAAATGATGATAACGTTTAGAGTAGAACAAAAGTGTTGTTTTCCTTAACGGGGTTTGAAAAATAATGGAAAGCTAGGTGAGACTAAACATCGATAAATATAAGTTTTAAAATTTATCAGATAACACAACACAACAAAAAAATATTTTTTGAATGTTTCCTACACTAAATTAGTCAATTTCTACTAATTTTGGGGTGATAAAAACGAAAATAACA
>WOGP01002390.1:0-16843 GCA_015342065.1 Leptinotarsa undecemlineata | reverse complement strand
CAAATGTACAAATATGATATGTATTATGTCTTTGTTACCTGTAGCTGTATTTGTATAATTACATTCATCTAATGTTCGTTATATATTTCAAATAATTATGTAATTTATCTTTCTACATGTTGCATTGAAACTTTTTGAATGTATAATGTTGCTGTTTAATAGTAATGTTTTTAAAAATATTTTATTGAACTTATGTTTGTCATACATTTAAGTCATTTCTATATGTAAGACATACCTTTTTCTTATTTTTATTTCTACCATTCTAGCTGATTTGTATATTACTAGGATATCCTATTTAAATAAAGATCTATCTATCTATATATTATGTCTCAGAAACGCAACACTCCAGACATATATTCATAGGAACGTTTTTTTTTTAAACGACCTCTGAAGTTTCGTTCTGTAGTTGGGAAACAACCTGTATACCCCATTCAATTTACACTTTTAACAAATCTAATTCAAACGTTCCAGCCCTTCGTGGTATTAGCTAGGGGAATAGTTGTTTTCTGATCCATTTAACCTACTGTGTAGGTATATCGAGACTGGCTTGAACGTTTGAAGTTCATTTGCTTTAGATTTGTTTACTGCCATTCTTAAAGTAAGCCCACTGACTAATGAGAAACTTTTAACATTTTGTGACTCACTAAATTATCTTCAAAGGAACGAAAGAAAATTACAATTTTTCTATTTCCAGAACTTGTGATCTTACAAAATCATTTGTTAAGACAACCCTGTTGCATTTGAGCCTGTTCAACGGTTTTTAAGAAAGACTAATCCTTTAAAGGTACCTAACTGTGTCAAATCGAATATTATAATCAAATCTGTGTCAAATATAAATGTTCGGCTTACCATTATGGAACGTTGAAGTTGTGGTAAATTGTCTATTTCTACTGGGAGAAGGGGTTCTAATCGTTTCCTTGATCTTGTAGGGTTGATTGCCTAAATTTGGTATATCGGCTCCCTCGATGAATAAGAACTGTGAATGAACAAGATATGAATCATAAACCTTATTAAAGAGCAAATGTCTAGGTATTGCTAGAAGTAACACTATGAAGGGTTTCTCGAATATTCTTCTTCATAGATTAAAAGTACTATGACAGTAAAAGAGAGAGTAATGAAGAAAAGAGAATTGAAACTTTCTGTGTTTACCACTTTTATTTGTAACTAACGTTACTGCAGTTTCGTCCTATAAGAACATTTTCAAACTTATACATTAAACTAACAATGACTGATTACATTAACCCTCATATAACACTACTGTAGGTAATAATAGAGGTACTTGTCTTGATTGAGTACCTGAATTTACAATGCGGATGTGCTAATTTGAAAACCGATGAGTAAATTAAATCGATTTGATCATTCAACAGGTTGCACCAGCAATGTTTATGCTTGTGAATTTCCAAAGGATTCTAAATAATTGAGTTTGTAACCCTTCCTTGAACTGACCTGGAACTAACATTTGGACAGGATAAAGAGGAAAGCGGATGTAGCACTGATTCTCGCCAGACACACCTATGGAAACACATGGGGGCTAAAACCAGACATGGTATATTGACTATGGTGGTTGAACCCATGATAACATACGCATTTCTGGTCTGGTGTCTAAAGATGAAGCAGGCGACCGCCATCAACAAACTAGGCAAGGTGCAAAGACTTGCATGTTTGGAAATGACGGGAGCAATGAGAACTACTCCAACAGCTGCATTGGAGACACTCCTGAATCTACCTCCTTTACACTTTGTGATAATCCGGGAGGCCAGGATGGGCCAATTCAGACTGAAAAACTCACCGAACTACAAAAGATCGGACCGAACAGCTGATGAATGCGCTAGAGGCGGATTATCAACTTCATATATAGGTCCTGAACCAGCTCTGGGGGTACCAAAATTATTGGTACGAGAACAGATTAGGACATGGATCAAAAAGAAGCACTGGACTGGAGTACTGGACAAAAGTACCTGACAACAAACACAGTAGAACCTTCATTATGAAACCGTCCGAGAAAAAAACCGAAGAACTACTTCAATATAGTTCGGCTCAGAATAATTACAGGGTTACTAACCGGTCATTGTCCGCTTAGAGGACAGCTTTATACATCTTATGCGAATGTGAGGCACTGAAATACCAGAGGCAGGCAATATATGGATGTAAAAATTACGCCCAGAAGAATATGACCAATATCCAACACGGAACCTGTACAAACTAGTACAGGGAACGATATTAATGGAATAAGTGTCATGAGATGATGGGAGAATAAACGCAATAAGCTTAAGAGGCTGCAGTGTTTTCTGGAGACTTGGACTAACTGGACAAGTCAGACAGCTCCCAAGGTACAAAAAAACTTTTCTTATTCTCCTTTGATCAGTTTTAAAAATTGTTTTCTATTCCAGTAGAGTGAGATCCCTATATTCCAGGAATAATTCAAAAACTTTCCCAAATGATGCTTTTGAAAGTATTGTGCCTGGTAGAGGGTAGGAGGACAGTATATACAATGATGAACAAAATTATCCCAGAATGCTTCCTATAACAGAAACTTCGTTGAAAATCATTGGGGAATGTCTTGAAAAGGAACGTGAAAGTTTTAATCACAGGACCTGAAGATATAAGCTTATTCTTAATCTGCGGTTTTAGTATCAGCTTGCCTGAAAATAATAGCATACATATGAAAATTTTTGATTAAAAATTTTAAAATATTCAAACTTTGCAAATTTAAGAAGATTTTATGATTTAGTTTTGATACAAAGTTCGATAAATATTAACGGATATGTTGTGGTAGGCTAGTGGAGCATTGACCAACCATTCTTCTCGCCAGTGGGCAGTTATATCAAAACCGGCATCATGCCGGTTAATTTCGAGGGCGAGGTTACCGAAGTGGATCGGTAGTTGGGAATTATCAATGACCCTCTTGAATTCCCTGCTCTCTGCGGGGGTGAGGAGGGGATGTGTGGCTAAGCGTGGGGAGCCAGAAAGTAGGTGTTGGTTTGATCGTACCTGTAATAAGTCGTATTCTATGGTTGAGGTGGACATCAACCAGGTCAGCGTGAGCGCTATTAAGCCACACCAGGGCGCAGTATTCAGCTTCTGAATATATCGAGCCCAGGGCTGAAGATTTCAGTGTGGTGTGCCGAATAGTTCTTGGAAAATGTTATTACGCGTTTTGATCTTAGCTGCTGTTTTTCACAAATGTTCTTTAAAACTCAACGTTCTGTCTAGTGTAACCTTTGAGTATTTAAGTTGTTTACTGTGTAGCATGCATTAGATTGGCAGTTTTCTATTGGCTGATTCGTTGTTCAGGTGGAAACTATAGAGACCTCTGTCTTAACAGCAATTGATTTAAGTCTCCACTTGCGAAAGTTTTGCTGATACCCAGCAGGTCGTTTGTAAGGATATCCTGGGTGTCGAATAAATCAGGAGTATATAAGCTGACTAGTGGTTCTTGCCCAAAACTCTATATTGAATAAACGGGAAGCATCTTTTATCGAGGAGTGAAAGAACATATGTGTAATTTCTTGAATATCCAATTCCACATTTGCAAACCATCTTCTGACAAAGGGAAATGAGTTAAATCATGACTATGAGGTAAAACATTTGGAAGAGAAAGATTTCAAACTTAATCTTTTGAAATGCTTAGAAATCAGTAGATATTGGAAGAATTCTCAGAATACACTGAATAATCATATAAAACTAAATTATTCACCTCTTCTGAATCTGCTTTCACTTAATTCATTACTGTTCATTCAATAAGTGTGTTGCTTTTTTTTAATATTTAAATTTTGATTAGATTTTAACTAAACTAATGTTGGGAGTTGTTAGTCCTTGAATAGGTAGAGGATCATATGATTCAAATTGCTATTATATAAAGCAGAAATCGAGTAGAGTTCGGTCAGTATGAAAACGCTTGAAGCGAAACATGTGTTGCCATGGCTTGAGGTTTGTAAAACGATCTAATGCAAATCTGAGTAGCTTTTCTCAAATAGAAATCTGAAAATTTAACCTTTTTCTACTTATTACGAATTGGTTTCTTGCGAGTAGTCAAACACAATTAAACAGAGTTCATATCTCATGCGAATTTGATGAAAAATTTAACAAAATAGTCTGTATTATATCGAAATCGGTTGCTAACTCCAATGTGGACAAAATTCATTCGAATGATGTATTTCGATTGAAAAACTCTGCATAAAGGATTCGTTACATCTGTTTTAGCAATCAACAGATATTGGTGCATGAAATTTTTGATATCATCTGCGATAACACCTGAAATTTGGGACTGTTGGGAAGATATAACCAAACGCCGATATTCAATTCAGTGAATTTTAAACAATGAGTTCATATTTCACACGTTATGATGTGATAATTGAGAAGTACTGATGTGTAGATGAATATTTAGTTTTTTTTGTTCAGAAAAAGTTTTCATATCTATATTATCTACAAGCTGCGATCTGACTCAGTATGGATGGCAGAATATCTATACCTACGTATTGTCACATAAGCTTGTTTATGAAGAATTTTTTCGTTTTTACGTAAAGGGTCTGCTTTTGAAGAAATAACGGCATTGAGTCCACTGGTTCAGTGAACGATTGACCCCTACGTCGATGAAACGCAAAATCTGCCGTCTGTGAGAGTGTGCAGGAAAATCCGAGGCAGTCGATTTTGTATCGGTGACCACAACTCGGTGAATTTCGCATCGTTGAGCCAGGAACAGACATGCGGTATTCGGCAAATGCCAAATACCAATTATTCGCTGTTCGGCAAATAGCGACTAGTGTCTATGTGTTTCACATGGCGAATATTCGCTATTTGGTGTTGAGATAAGATAAGATAAGATAATTCATATCACCACGTTACATAATAGAATACATAATAGTTTGTAGTAAGTCAAAAAATAGCATGAAAGTAATTTGTTAACAATCAAAATATTAGAAAAACAAACGAGTAACACAAATACAAAAATATAAGAATATGTTGACATTATAAACATTTAAAATAATTCACGCATTCTTCTATGGAATTGAAGCAAAAACTAAAAATTAAATTTTTTATTGTTTTTCTGAATTTGGACGTACTAATTTGAAAAATAGAAGTAGACAATAACCTCTATAACCAGAATTAGTAATTATTCTGAGAACTTTCTTCTGCAATTTAAACATTTTTACAGCTCCAGTAGAGTTGCCCAGAGTATAACACCATACATAATGTGAGAAACTAGTTATATTTCTCAACTGACGCAATAAAAAAATAACTTTTTACTCAATTGGTCAATATGACAGGTCCAAGTGAGAGTACTATCAGTAAATATGCCGTTTCTGACTCAAAATCCTATGCTTTTCCTTATGGAGCTCAATTTCGGACATTTTCGAACATTCCAAGGCCATTCGAACTTGTTGGCAAGAAAGGTCTTCAGCCATCAGGACGAAGTGAGTGAAGATCGTTTGGGTGGTCGTATTAGATGGAATCGAACTCGCAGATGAGGATTGAATAATAAAAAAAATAATAATTTTGAAACATGAAAAAAATGAACACAACTTGAAACGAATGGTAAATCAATATTGGGCGCGGGAGGGATTTATATTGGGATTGGAGTAGGTATTTATACCGAGAGCTCGCATGTCAGAAAGGCACTGAGTCGCATCTTCGCTAATGACAGTCGCATCGTAAGGTACAGCACCTCTAATGAATGAGAAATGAATGAAGAATTTATCGACAGGTTAGTGGAAAAATATTAACTTTATTAAGAAATGTTGTAGTTGTGCGGTTTATCAATTGAATGAACATTACACAGTAAGTTAGTGAAGCATAAAATATTATTCATTACAATAATTATAATAACTTTGGAATATAATGTACTGGGGCTTTTCTTTCCAGTATAGAATGGATACGTGAACAAACAAAATTGTCGAATTTGAGACGATACCAATCCACAAGAGATCCAAGAGCGTCCAATGCATCCCGAAAAAATCAACTGGTGTGGATTTTGGGCTGGCGGCATCATCGGCCCATATATCTTGCTGTGAATCCGTTTTTAGAAGCAATAACATTATTATCATTTCTGAGAATGACGTTTGACGTTGACCTAATGTCAACGGCGAGCACTATAGGTAGATAATACCAAATTATTTTGGCCTGAATTGGATGATCTGGACATCAATGAAATAGTAGTTTCAACAGGAGCAATGTAGCGCTACGTGCCACACAGTTCATGTCACATTGTATATTCTGCACGAGCAATTTGGAGGTGATGTGAACTGGCCTCCGGGATCGTGTAATTTGTCTCCGTTAGACTTGTTATAGTGGGTTTTTTCAAGTCGCAGATATATGCGAATGAGCCACAAATCACAGCGGTCCTCAAAGCACCAATGTCATCGGTCATGGAAAATTGGGCGTTCCGCTCTATTCAGGGAAGTCGTGGCAGATATCTGGAATATGGCATCAACAAGACATTCGAACGAATTAAAAATTTTGATGATAGCTCACACACACACTGTTTTCATATATCAAACATTTTCATAGAGAAATAGTGCCCTTGAAGAGCACTATAGTACTGAAGAGCAGTGATATATTTTCATGGTTACCTGGCCTCGAATTGAACCTTGCAGAAGACAATAACATCAATATTTGAATAGGAAATATATTAGCTCAGTTACTTTGCTTTGATTGATATTTACCTAAGAAGCTGTATACACATCTCATACTCATTAAGCCCGTTTGATTTTACTTCGGATGCTGCGTTTTCGTGAAATTGTGGCCTATCCTTGCTGGACTTAGCACTATTCTTCCAATTGACATATTTCTCTATTTGTTCGAAGACCTAAAATAACATACAAAGTTTCTGCTTTGAAGTTGGAAGTTGTTTGTTTGCCTCATGAGTAAATAAGGAGAAATTCAAGCCTACCTCATTTGTTATGCAACAATCGCTTCGTATTCGGCATTTTGGCATTTTTTTATATCAAAAGATATAAAAAAGGGACTTTCAATATTGTTTGAAATCTATACTCATAAATGCGAAAGTTACTCTCTCATCTCTGTTTCTCCGTACTGGTAAGTCATAGGAAGCAAAAGTTTGATATGTAAGTGCTTCTTAGATCTTAGATGCGCATTAAGGAAAGATTTTTGAATATTCCAACTGGGGGCCCCCGTAAATTACCTTTTCATCAATGCTTTTCTGTATCGCTATATTTTCGGAAGTTCAAAATTTTGTATTTTGGATTCAGGAAGTGGCTTGATTATTTTTGTTCATTTTGTTATGAAAACATTGACAGTCATCGTATAAATCCCACAGTAAAATTGTTTCACCTCAATTTTCAGCCGAGCAGTACTTGAGATGCAGTGGAGCGATGGACTGCATGACATGGGTTACCCGAAATGGCAACTAGTCGTATGTTTACTCGTCATTTATTTCTTACTTTACATTTCCCTCTTCAAAGGAGTGAAATCGACAGGTGAGTAAAAAAATTTGTCAGTCTTAAATTTTTAATCATTTGAGGTGGGTCATAACAGATATTCTTTTATAATTGATTGGAAATAATCTGAATGATACGTCTTGGTATTTCATAACACTCCAAACATTTATGGAAAACAATGTTGCCTGAACAGTTCATGAACTATGCTCTTGTTATTCATTCTTATGCAACAGTACGTATTCTCAGATACGGCACAAAATATTCGTTATCGATAACTGCTAATATGAACTTGCAAAAGTTGACAAACAATGCTCCAATATTCTTGAAATATTTATAATTGTCATATCAGTGGGAGTACCACAAACAACTCAGAGAGATTACAAATTAAGTTATCAGAGCAGAAAAAAAACATTCAAATTGTAAACTGAAAAATTTCATCCAGAAAGAGTATTAAGATATATTCAGAACGATCTGAATAATAAAAAAAACAATATTCCAGAATCTCTCAGATAATTTCTTCGTCAAGGAGCAGATGAACAGATTATTCATCAAATTGGAATGTGAAAATGGCATTTGTTTGAACTTTTAGCACCACTTGTTGAAATCAAGTTTCCCAGATTATCAGTAATATTGAACCCAAAGCAAAAGCCACTGATGATATCGATTCAATAATATTTAATTTATATTATCTTACAGTTATTACTTTCGTTGATTGCATTGCCTCAAGCTACTTTCCTAACTCATGAAAGATCTCATTTATATTCATTCACTTTTTTTTGTTCCTTGGTTGCTGTCTGACTGTAGTCCAAGTCTCCAGAAAATACTGCAGCCTTTTGGGTTTATTGCGTTTATTCTCCCATCTTCTCATGACACCCATTCCACAGTCTCGTTCCCTGTACTAGTTTGTACAGGTTCCGTGTTGAATGTTCATCATATTCTACTGGGCGTAATTTTGTACGTCCATATATTGCCTGCCTCCTGTGGTTCAGTGCCTCACATTCGCATAAGATGTGTAGAGCTGTTTCTACCCCTTCGTTGCATAATCTGCAGCTAAGGTCTCTGTTGTACAGGCCCATTTTATTCAGGTGTCCTCTGAGCGGACGATGACCGGTTAGTAATCCTGTAATTATTCTGAGCCGATCCTTACTATATTGAAGTAGTTCTTCGGTTCTTTTCTCGGTTCTCTTCTGAAGGTTCTACTGCGTTTGTTGTCAGGTACTTTTGTTCAGTACTCTGTGTGCTTCTTATTGGTCCATGTCCTAATTTGGTTTCGTACCAATGATTTTGGTACCTCCAGACCTGGTTTAGGACCTATATACGAAGTTGTTGATCCGCGTCTAGCGCATTCATCAGCTTTATCATAACCTGTGATTCCTGAATGTCCTGGCACCCTGTATAAAGTTAATTTGTCTCTGTTGCAAGATAACATACACTTCCGCCTGAAAAATGGATGTGTATAGTATTAGCGGATAGTTGTAGTTTAGATTTCTATCCGCTCGGTATATTCCAGCTCCCGTTCCATGTTTGGTCGTCGATCTATCTGTATACCAGGTGTTTTTTCCAATCATATTTTCGGGATGACTAATGGTCTTCCAGTCTTCATGGCTTATGATTTTGACCGTGAAGTTTGTGTTAAAGGTGTACTTCGGTGCCATGTGGTCCGTGCACATATTCAATATGTGCTCCTCCGCTTGTTCCGAAATTTCTGTTCGGTCCGATCTTTTGTAGTTCGGTGAGTTTTCCAGTCTGAATTCGCCCATTCTGGCCTCCTCCATTATCACAAAGCGTGAAGGAGGTAGATACAGGATTGTCTCCAATGCAGCTGTTGGGGTAACTGTCATTGCTCTTGTAATTCCTATATATGCAAGTCTTTGCACATTGCCTAGGTTGTTGATGGCGGTCGCCTGCTTTATCTTTGGCCACCAGACCAGATATGCTTATGTCATCATGGGTTCAACTACCATCATGTATAGCCAATATACCATGTCTGGTCTTAGCCCCCATGTTTCTCCATAGGTGCGTCTGACGAGCATCACTGCTCTCTCCGCTTTCCTCTTTATCCTGTCCAAGTGTTGGTTCCAGGTTATTTTGGAATCTAGGATTACTCCCAGATATTTAACCTCCCCCGACACTTGTATTTCTTTACCTCGGAGTTTTAGAAGTCCGAGACCCTCTGTTTTAATCCTCTTGGTGAATGCTACTGTAGTCGATTTGGATGGGCGTATGTTAATCCCTTCTTCTTCGGTCCATCTTGTCATAATGTTCAGGGCTTGCTGCATGCATCCCTTCACTACATTATTCTATTTACACTGGACTAGGATGAATAAGACGTCTGCATAGCCCAGTGCTCTATACCCATTGGTCCAAGAAACATAGTAGCTCGTCCATTACAAAGTTCCATAACAGAGGGGATAAGCCCCCTGAGGACAGCCCCTTGCTACCCGTGCCTCGACGGTTTCCCCCATAATGGTTGAATATACCAATCTTTCCCTAAGCATGTAGTCTATCCACATTCAGCTTGTCTTGTCGATACCTTGTTTTTGTAAGTATATCAGTAATATTGAAGCCAAAGCAAAAGTCACTGATGATATCGATTCAATAATATTTAATAAATATTATATTATAGATTCTTATAGATTCCGTGTTAGGAATCACACGTTAAAAGGTAAGACCTCGTTAGTCCTTAGCTCGCACAAGTTTCTCAACTTCTGAGAGTTGTCTTTCGTATGGGGGCGGCAGCTGATTAACGGAAAAACAGATTTTAAACAGATTTTTTATCGTATAGTTATTATTCATTTTGTTAATTGCATTGCCTCAAGCTACTTTCCTAACTCTTGAAAGATCTCATTTATATTCATTCACTTAGTATTAGTAACATTGGAAACATTTCATTCTGGAAATTAATTGTTTCGCTACAGATTTCTCTAATGAATGTTATACCAAACATGTCACACAGAAATGATTTCACTGGTTCACTCTACTTGCTATCTCTGCCACATTTTCGACTGAACTCATCGGTATTCGAGCTTGCGTCGTAATATACATGATAATGACCCCAGTGTCTTGGTTTTTGATAAGATAAGTTTATAGTCTCTACCGTGCTCCCAATTCATAATATATAACATACAATCAATTATTTTTCAGGAAAAGTCGTCTGGGTTACGGCAACTATGCCTTACGTAGTGCTGACAATATTATTGATTAGAGGTTTAATGCTTCCTGGAGCTATATCTGGAATATCTTATTATCTTCAACCAGAGTTATCTAAACTTACAGAGACACAGGTGAGGTGATTTTTTTCCTCAGTAATGATGTATACATTATTTTTCATTTATACGAATATATACGCACAGGTATATCCTGTGGGAATTCTATATTTATTTGGAAAAAAGTATGATCAGTCAGCAGACACTTGGGTAGTGGGTCGCACGAAACCACTGATTTAGGATTGAATCTAGTTCAAGGTTTTATGCTACCGTTTGGAAGTCGCCTAATTTGCCCGTTTCTTCCAAGACTCTGGAAAAATTAATTTGCCTTCTCATGGATTTATTATACCTTTTCATGACGCTCCTCCCAACAGTATTGTTTCTTGTACTACATATTTTTTATTGGATATTTGTCATATTCTTTTGAGAAAGTATCTGAATTGTCAGTCTACTATGCATAAAACACAGCCTAGTCATAGAGTGTCTAGTTATTATTTTTGTAAACAATCCTTTACTCTGTTGAAGCGGTTTTTCAGTTATTTTCTTAGTTTTTGTGGTAATTTTTTCCAGTAAATTTCTCTATTTCTAATTGATCCATTTTCTGATCAGGTCTCATAAGTAATTGAATAGAACTGACCGATATTTGATGAAAATCCATATTAAAACTAATTAATACAGTTTTATAGTATGATTTCCACTATGAAGGATTTTACAAAAACCGCGACACGTGTTTTGCTATACAATAACTTTCTCAAGCGTTAACTAAAAGTTACTTCTAAATTACAACCATTTTATACTCTAACCTACTCGTATGACTACTTTCTAATGAATGAATCTACCACAGAAGGTCAGGTATGAATTCATTGACTATATTGTAATGAATTTGAAGGCGGCCCTGACCGCTATCTCAGCCAGCAAACACATGACTCATCGCGAACCACCGCGAAAGGTATAGATGAGTGCCAAAACCTCTAGAGAGATCTGGAGCGATCGTTGCCCATATGAAAAGACCCCTTCCTGTCCCGAGCGGCAGTCTGTATTCAGAAAGCGAATCGTGCGTTTGAATAAGGAATTCGTACAGTGAAGATAAATTAAACGTTAGTTGCTAAGTATTGAATATAAATTGGTTGTGATAGTGAAATATTGTTAAAATAAATTTGTTTAAGATAGTTAATTCTTTAATTCGTTACAATATGAATACATTTTTCGAAAGTATCGTAAATATACTTGACTATTTCCACCTGAAAATGAACAGATTCAATAATGGCGAATTATTCAATTCAGTTTGATCGTTCATAGGATATCGAGAGTTTTTAAATTTGTTTATTTCCATACTCTCCAACAGGTTAAGTTTTAACTGGAAATGAAAGGGCTTGTATTCGTGGTATGTCCCTTTGTGATTGAATAAGTGACATATGTGGAATTTATTTTTTCATTTTGGAAACTATTTTTGTATTCCTTTATGCGGCCTTTGAACGTTTATCCAGTTTGACCTATATAAAACATCGGACATGACCCACATAATAATTTGAACACTTCCGATTTTTCTCAAACGGAACTTTCATCTCTGTTATTCCCAATGTGTATGTCTGAGTTGTTGTTGGCTTTGAAAGCAATATTTACACATCTGTTGTGCAGAAAATCTGAAACATTTGTAGTGGGTTGGCCAAAGTAGGTTAGGTTAGGTTAGGTTAGGTTAGGTTAGGTATTGATAAACTCACTTCGTGAAACACCAGATTGATATTCTTCATGCATCGTAAGATTGCATGTACTTTTATCTGGAAGACGAATGTGGATTGACCTAGCGCGTGGCTGTGGTGTAAATTTCTGCCCGCATAATATATTCTAGAATCTTTATGATTTTTGAGTTCCTACATCAGACTTCTCCTTGTTTTGTAACTTGTGGAGTTGAATACCTTCAATTAAGACCTCTGGTCATATTCAGTTTGCATGAGTACAAAGAGTCTGTATGGAGAAAAATTTTTCATCTCACAAGTGTTGGATGAAGAAACATTTCACAATTTTGAGTATCAGTTGCTTTTTGGAAAACAATGAACAATTATTGGTGTGTCTATTCCTGAGGTTTATTATTATTTTGATATCATTAATTGGCTGTCTTTTCTCGCTGTGTAATGAAATATTTTTTATTTTATTGATTGAAATTTTTTGTGTGGATGGAACTCATTTCGGGTGGACACATGTCTGTATGTTCTATCACATTTTTAGACTTTTCGTCTTTCCCACTTTCAATTGTCATGGCACTTGTTATCAGGTATGGAAACAGAGCTAAAAAAACAAAATATTCATGATCATGACCCCACAGCGCAGTTTTGAACAGCCAAGGTCAGATCAGTGATGTTGGGCTGAATAATGAGTGCATTTATAGACTCAACAGTTATCAAAGAACAGGCCAGAGGAAGTAAAGGCGATTATATTTCCTCTCACGAAGATGCCATCTGCAGTGTCACAAAAAATTCAGTTCACAAATATCAAAGATTCTTGAGGCTCGCCAAGGGAGTTCATTGCAAAACATCAACTGATTAATTCCCCCTGTGTTCCATTGCAGATTCCATTGCAAAACACTAGATGACACCAGAGCCCAAAAAACGAAGCAATCGAGATCCAATACCAAACAACGCGGTTTTGACCCATCACTGGTCACATCATCAGTGGTGCTGAGCTAAATAACAAATGTATTGCCGAACCCAACCGTGGTTAAGAAACTAGACTTCGAAAATGAAGGCGATATTTCAGGTCATCTATGGATGACTTGCTACAAGAAAGAAAAACGAGATTCTCCAAAGCGATTCGATGCACACTTCATCATCGTTCAGCAAACGATATTTGTCTTTTATATTCCACTGCAGATTCATCAGTCGTGTGAGCCTTGATTGCTGAATTTTATCGAAGATTGCTTTGCCACACAGTTCACATCAAGAAGCCTCATTTGTTTTTGTTTTTCGCAGATTGAGTTGTTTTATCGATTTCATAGATGACGTGTCTCTGAGGAGAGGTATCACCGCTCTTACTTCATTATCTATTTTGCTCACTTTTCCACTTAATTATTATCATTATATTTCAGGTGTGGATGGATGCTGCCGTTCAAATATTTTATTCAGTTGGAGCTGGGTTTGGCGTGCATCTCTCATATGCCAGTTATAATACTTTTCACAATAACTGTTATAGGTAATTCAGTATGTACTGCTTGATTTCATCTAATCCGGTTCTTTCAGAGATTGCATCATCACAACGATAATCAATTGTTTCACAAGCTTTTTCTCCGGATTCGTTATATTCACCTATTTGGGTTATATGTCATACAAACAAGGTGTTCATATCAGTTCAGTGGCAACTGAAGGTATAAAAAACTGAAAAATTCACTGTAAAACTAACTATACAGTAGCTATATTGGTGGAACAGAAATTGAAAACAAGAACTAACCTGCATATTTTTTAGGGCCGGGGCTTGTTTTCCAAGTATATCCCGAAGCAGTGGCAACTTTGCCAGGATCCCAACTGTGGTCGATATTGTTTTTTTTCATGTTGATAATGTTGGGAGTCGATTCGGCTGTGAGTATTCATTATTTATCATATGATATATCATTAACGTTTATTATATGATAGGTATGACAAAATTGAACTAAAATTTCACTGCCGGAATTGAAATATATTCTTTATGATAATTGAAACCATAATTTCCCAGAATACATTCATCTATTCGACAAACAAGAAGAACGAAATAGTTGAATATTGTGCAACAAAAAGTTTTTTTGTACCAAGATTTCTAGGTTGGCAATAAATAAAACTGCATAATGGCGCTCATAAGGTAGAACAGCTACCAAATCAAATATCCAGAAGGAGATTGAGATTTTTCAAAAACCACCAAATCTGACATTCTCGACTAACCAGTTATAAGGAAATGGTCACTGCAGTTGCAAATAGGCCCAGTAGCAACTTTCAAATACATTTATGTAACACCAGGGGACTCCATCTCAATAGCATTACTTTGCCAACGCCAACGAGAAGAAATACTGAAACTTTGAAATTTTGGTGTTATGTGGTTTCAAGCATAAGTTGGTGCATTCATAAGATACGTCTATTGCTCTATTCACAAAAAAAGGATTCAGTGTTCTCCACATGCAAAGATCATCAACTCTCTGCTAATCAGTCATCCCAATACCAAAATATCCATATTTCAGCGTCTTCAAGCGAAGCTGACCCTTTTCCAATCATCAGTGGCATTCCTCAGATCATAAACAAGTCAACACAAATACTTTACCGAGATGGAGAATTTTTCGGTCTTCGAAATGTATACTTGTTAATACATCCTGTCTGTAAACTCCAGCAAATCTGTGATAGTTCCTTCCAACAGGAAGATGAATCTGGATGATTCAACGCCACTTTCTTTCATTTGCAGCAGATGTGAAATATATAGGTATTATCCTTGATCAGAAACTCATCTGGAATGATCACATCGAAAAACTTTCACACAGAGCCAGATTGACGATAAGGCATAATCTATGGCATGAATATTGGATACTAATACGTGGAGATTTCAGTAAATGGTTCAGGCGGAGCTCTGAAGTATACCTGAATATATTTGTACCCCTGCAGACCTGATCTCTCAACCTTTCTGGAGAGAGGGGCTATGTGATCAACATTCAGAATTATGCATATTGCTACTTACGGTTTTTTTTGGAGCGTAGCAACTCACGAGGTGAGTGGATTGAGTTTTCCATAAGAATGAAATGACAAGAGCAGATGGTGGTTGGTTCAGAGATAGATTGAAAACACCTTCAGGATCTAATGCAGATATTTTCGATCTTATACCGGTATATTCAGCCTAATACTCAAGACTCAACCTGATTTATGCGACCGTATTTATAGCGGTAATTTACGTCAATGATAAGTTTTAAGGATAAATCGGCAGACATTAACCTCTTACTTGGACCAATAAAAATATCGGACATCCAAGCGGGTCAGATATCACTTGATGGCAATCGAGCAACATCCAATTCTGAAGTGAACTGCCCAAAAAGACTAGTAATCTTGCAAAGAAACTTCATGAACCAATATGGCCAGGTATTGAGACCAAATGTTTGCTGTGTCTTCCTATTGGTGGAGTCTTTTTGGTTGTGATCTAGTAATCTCCTTACGAAGACCTTTCATGATCTTCCAGGCCAGTATGGATTCCATGCCAAATCCATCTTGGATCCTAGTAGGGGAAGAAGCGGTTTCACCGGACCAGAATCTGTTATTTGCATTTTTTTACGCTTTGCCAGACAAACTAAAAATACCCAGTCTGCAAAGTTTCAGACTCCTAACGGGGCCTACTCGAACTGAATCATTATATGGAGATACTTGAACTTGGAATTCAACACTTTGTATCTGACCTGAAAGATCACTCAAAATATTAGATTGGATATGTTCCCCAATAAACCCTTGCGAAATCTACCTACATACCCAACAATCATTGATGAACTTCAAACAGTTATGGTGAAGTCTTCATTGCAATTCTTCAAAAATATTGTTGAAGGAACAAAGTTAGGTACCATGGAAAGACCCGTTATTGGTAATCATAAACATTAAAGCTTAATCAGCTTTAATGTTTTTCAACAACTATTCCAACCAAATTCCACTTTTTTGCGCCACAATTATGAAAGAACAGGGAAGAGATTTGAATGTTTTGAACGGCATATTCTGCATAGTCCACATAAGAAAAATTAAAACATCACGTTCATGATCGAAAGGAAATTAAGGCATTCAAAATCCACGATTAAAAAAATTATCTGTAATTTTAATCAAAGATATAACTTGCCTGTTATACTTTGGATTTTATTAAGATTTTTCACTACTATCAGTTGTCTTATCCACTTCTCACATAATTGTTTCAATGCCCTTTTATTGTTTTCAGATGGGAGGTTTAGAATGTGTTATAACCGGCCTCATGGATGAGTTTTCCACTTTTTTCAGGAACCGGAGGTACTCTAGAGAAATTTTCACATTGGGAATCATCATATGCTCGTTTTGTGTTGCCCTTATCAACGTGACTCCGGTAATTAATTTTCATAATACAGGACGATTGAAGTTTGCTACAAAAATTAATAAAAATGTATTATTTTTTAGGGAGGTATTTACATGTTTCATCTATTCGATACATATTCTGCTGGTATATCTTTACTATGTTCGGCAATTTTTGAATCTGTTGCGGTGTCATGGTTCTACGGTAATCAAAACTTCA